>MU383145.1:250449-268432 GCA_022495125.1 Xylaria acuta | reverse complement strand
AATATAATATTTTATATATAAAAAAAAATGTTTTAAATAAAAAAATAGTTTTAAATTTTTAATATTAAAATATTTTTATATTTTTATTTTATTTGTTTTATAAATAAAATAAAAATATAGCTATATATTATATAAAACTAAAATAATAATTTATAATATAAAAAAACTAAAAAATAGTTTAGTTATTTAGGTTAATTTATTATAAATAAAACTAATAAACTATTAATTAAAAAAGTTAAATAAAAATTTTAGCTTTTAAAATTAAAAACTATTAATATATATATTATAAATATAATAATATTATATATATAAATTTTAGCTTTTAAAGTAAAAAGTTAACTAGTAAGCAGTTAAATAAAAAAATAGTATATTTTTAAATCTTGGAATTATTAACTAATTTTTTATTTTTAAATATTTAACTATTAGTTTATTTTTTTAATTAAATATTTGCTTACAAAATATTTTTTTCGATTAAATTATTTGCTTAAAAAATATTTTTTTATTAAATAAAATTGTTAGTATAATATTTTTTAAAAAATTATAATATAAGCTTAAAATTAAGTTTTAAATAAAGTTGCTGCTTTAAAATATTTTATAGTTTAAAAAATAAAAAGCTTTATAAAAATTGTTAACTTAAAATATTTTTTCTTTAAAAAATGTTTTTTTTTATAAATAAAGTTTATAATAAATAATTTATATTATTTATATAATTAATATAAAAAAAATAAAATTTATATAATTATATAAATATAAACGTAAAAATGTTTAAATAATAACGGACGTATTAATAATTAATAAATAAAATATTAAAAAAGTATAAAAGGTTTTAAAAAAAAATAATAAAAAAAATTATATTTAAAATATTAAATAGTAATAAAAAGCTTTAATTATATAATATAAATATGTAAGGTTTGCTAATAAAAATAAAAAAATATATTAGCTTTATAAAAAAAAAGTATTAAAATATAACTAAATATTAAATAAGTATAAAAGAATATTAATTATATAAGTATAAATATATAAGGTTAAATAATAGTAATAAAAAAATATAGTAGTTTTATAACCTATAGGGGATTATAACTTAAATATAGCCTTTAGTATAAAGTTTTAGTAGCTGTAGCGTTATAACTTAAATTTTATATATTGTAAGATTGTTTAAGTATATATTATTTTTATATATATTTAAAGTAGTTAATACTATATATTTATTTATATATAAAACTATAATATTTTATAATTTAGTTATAGCTAGCTAATATTGTGCCCCTTGTATATAACCCTATTATATACACATTATGGTGTTTATTTAAAAAACTCTATTTACTAATATTTGGTATACCCCCCCCGGCGCGCTACGGTAGCCTATGATCAAAGCCCAACATAAAGAAATTATAGCCTAAAGCATGTACATAAATAATAGGGAAAGGGGCGAAGTTACATTGAAAACAGAAAATTATTAGCTAAATATAAACCCTTGTTCTAAGCCCTTAAGGTCAAGCCCTCGTCAAATCCTATAAACCCAATAACGGAGCTAACGCCCTCTACGGCGTCCTACGAAGTTTAGAATTTAAAATATAAAAACCAGATTGTTGTAAACTAGCCAGAAAAGTATAACACGAACTCCGCGGCCTTCTTAGATGGGACCCGGCGGCGCTTATCTTCCTCCTTGATGCGGGTGTTATAATACTTTTAGCAAAGTCACATTCGGCGGCCTATCTTGGGTATTACGATGGGCCGAGAGTGTCTCACGGCCAAGAGTATTGTTAGAGATATTTATAAGCGGGACTCCCAGTTGAGTTGACACTACCGCAAGTACCCATGCCGGTATTCAAGTCTCGCAGGATGCCACCGAACCAGTTGTCGACGGCTATTGAAACGGTCGCATCGCTTTCAGTGTCGGCCCTATTGCACCGCCTCGGCCGCCATTTGGCTGCAAGGCAATCTACTACAGCAACATCAACATGGCGGCAACTTCGCGCCATTCACCCTTATGCCCGGCTTGTATCACACGCGGCAAGTATATCATTTGTGATGAGTAACTTCTGCAACAATCTGGCCTGACGTAATCCGTAGTTCTACAGGTTTGGTTTGACAGGATTTATATCAATTCGTACGATATCGCACTGGTAATGGCGGTAAACAAAGTGTGTACAATAACTCATGGTTAAGAATCACAAGCTACCCTTGGTGAATGGGCAATCCAAATAAGGGAATGATTTAACCAATTCCCACTGTCTTTTAATACCGTCGAATTTATACGCCCAAGCCATGTTCGTTGAATAAGTGAGCAAAAGAGATACAGCCTTTTGGCATCTCATAGGCCGACAATTGAGAGGCTCTCGTCACCAAAGCTCAGAACATCGGCTCCAACATGAAGACCTTAGTGTGGATGTCCTTGAACATGGACAAGTCGCAATGTAATACCTAAGCTTTATACCCCGAAGAGATAAATTATATTCTTGGTACTAAGTTCCGCAGCAGTAGCTTCGCTGCTCTGGTGTCGACGTTACCGCATTTCATCGCCTCATTTCTCACCAATTTTTCGGCTTCATTATTTGGTTTCGCAGGCTACTCCATTGGCATCCCCATGCCAACTTTGTACCGGAGACGGATTCACAATCATACCACCTAGTGGATTTAGTGACAAGGCAGAGCGGTTAACGAAGCTTGTATTCGAAGGAAACATGACATACCCAGAGTTTACCCTCGAGGACCTCGTCCTTTTACCGCTTATCGTTCCAGAGAGTCACTTCGGTGAAAGGGCGGTATCTCCGACAACGGAATACACTTTAGTAGTTACGGCTCTACGCCCAAACCTTAGTTGCAATCTTTACGACGGGGCAACAAATATCACGGTTGAAGCCGATAAAACCTTAAGGATATAAGGTTTTCGACAGAAATTGGAGTATGTGTGGTTATGGAATCTTGGGGCTGGGATGCTGAGCTTCCAGATGCTATATACTTTGGAACAACGCACATTGATCAGAGGACATGTATATCGGGGATGAGCTACAATATCCCAGTGTTCTTCCAGGGAATGGGAATTCCTAACGACAGTGAGCATTTAGTATCATCCACACTTATTTGCAATAAGGCGCTCGAAGAGGTCGACGTCGATGTGTCTTTCTTCGGTCCCAAACTCAGAATCGACCTAGCGTCCCCCCCTATAGTATGCACGAAGGTGTGTTCGGTAACCCAGATAATCCACCGAGAACCTACGCTAGTTAGGAACCCCCTTTCCCGCTTTTCTAGAATTCCCGTTTCGGCATCTCAGTCTCGGACGCCGGCAACGCGTTTTCCAAGACGCTATGAGCACGCACATCTTACATGCTTTGCTTGGCACCATCCTGGTTTTATCTATGGTCGGCTGGGCTTTAACGCCCCGGGCTGCAAAGTTGTTGCCACATAGTGCAACAGCTGTGCAACAAGTATTTATTAGCTGAAAAACTATTTAGTCTCGCTATATTATAATAGTTTAAATTAATAAAATATTTTTTACTTTTATTTTTAAAAGTTTATTTTTATATAATAGCACTTAAAGTCCGCCGTTGATACCCTTAGATGAACCAGAGCAACGAGTATTGCAAGATATAAGTACTTCATCGGTGTGGATGATCTGTGCTTGGAGCCGTTGGATCACCTCGGGTAAAAGTTGCCCCTTGGACCTGGCAGTGAGAGACTACGCTGTGTGTTCGGGATTTCGTGGCAGCCGGACGAAGTAGCACGAGGAGGATGTATGTTGGATAAACATGCTAGTCCAGGCCTACATGAACAGACATGATCCCTTGGGTCCTTTAGCTGGGATATTATATATGAGACCTCATATATTTATCACAGTAAGCAGGAGGACGAGCTTCCGCGTCATTGCAGAAGAAACGAACCTCTTGAAAGTTAAGACTACACCATTTCAACTACAATATGTGTTATGTTTATACATAGTTTAAATAGGCGCATCGTTAATACTCATTCTGTGAAATAGTATATTATTGTTAAATAACGTATTCCCAAGAAGACCGCCACCGCTACCATGTTTCAACACACGATATTGACCACAGGACTACGATCTGCTTAAGATTTGTGGTTGGTGCTGTATAACTGCATAGCGGGTGGCACGCTTTACTCTTTATCAATACGGTTGCACTTTATTACACGACTCGGGCGTAAATTTCTCTGTCATCTGCCCATCGGTTTCGAACCAATTGATGAATATGCCAAACAGTGTGTCAATGGACACTGGTAAAGGCTTTTTAGATTTGACTATCTACCGTCTCTCACTTCACCATCCCCCTAATCACAATTTAACAACTGGCTAAATCTTTGCGTAGAGGTTACGGCCGCGAGCTACACGGAAAAGAAGATGAATACTGATGACCTTTTTCTTTCTTATATATTTCCATAGCAACATAATGACGGAGCAATGAAGGCGCGGGGACCCTTGAAAGAAAGTTTGACGGATGATCTTCATTGTCTTACGGCGTTAGCTTGGGGGGATACTGTTGCTGTATCTGCTTGAAGGCTTGCCCTACAGCTGTCAGCTGCCCATTCAGGACCAGCTGCGCTCCTTGTGAGCCGACGTAGTTTAGGCCTGCCCAGATGAATCCAACAACACTGGGAAGGAAGTTAGTCCGACGGGGCTCATGTTGGTTTCTCACAGGGGGTGGGGGAACACGGAATGGGTTGGGTGGCAGAAGAAGAAAATAGTGTATATGTTGGTCTGGCTTGAGGAGAGATATTAATTGAGGCGCTTACTATTGTTGAGTGTACGCCCAAGCAACGAAATCGCGCAGGTACTGTGCCTGCGTCTCAGGAGATGGTCCATCGCAACCCAATTCGCCAATAAAGACGTTTTTCATGTCAAAATTGGCCCATAGCCGCTGAATGTTTGCTTTGGTCGTGGCGAGATTACAGCTATATTCGTGGTGATTGATTGCCTATTGGAATATCGAGATGTTACTTGCGAGCCTTTCACCACGTATCGTACCGGGCGAAAATATATCCAAATTTAGATCGGACTTACCCATGCATCGCGGAGGCAATTTGGGCACGCAGCAAAATAGTCCCTAAGCCACGCAATTTGGTCCTCGTAAGTGCATCCGTATTGGCCTGGTCCGATGCATTTAGGATAGGTTGGGTTGACGGGACTAGGAGTAAAAAGCTTGACAACGCCGACGCCAAACTTTTGATTTATGATATCTACAAATGTGAAGGCCCTCATGATTAGCCAAGAGCATTATAGATTTCCAGGAAGTGGGGGGTATTACTGGTCTCCGTATAATATCGCGTCGAGCACTGCTGAGCCGTGAGATTGCATCCGACACCGTGATCCGGGCTATAGGCACCAAACCAGTTCGGCTCGTTCTCAAGAAACACGCCGAATGGCGCGGGTGACTTAGGCAACGCTGATAACTGTGGAACATCAAAGTCCCGACCCCAGAGAGTGGGTAAAAATTTGATATTACCATTCCCACAAACGTTGGTCGTTGCGTCATTACGGTTGTCGGGGCCCCAATTCATTAGGAGTTCTAGTGGTGCAGAGAGGCTGGATTAGAGGAAATATGAAAATGCGGTTAAGTTTTAATGGTCATACCTGGGCTGATCAAGTTGATTTCATTACAGTCCTAGAAAGTGTAGTGGTTAGCAATCGAAAGCTAAACACCACATCAACCAGAGCAGTCAGGTCATACTGTCGCAACATTAAAGGGAGCGCCAAAGGCTGCACCATAGTGGAACTCTGGGATTTTCCAAATTTAGTTACGGATTCTATCATAGCACGGAGGGATCAAACTTGCCTCCAGGGCCTCTGGCAGCGTTAACGGCCGTGAGGAGAGCGGATAATAGTCCAAGCAAATTGATAGGCCTAGTCATCTTGCCTGCGCAAGACTAAACAATATAATCTCGAAACCCGATTTGTGAAGGGGAACTGTTAAGTCAATCATCGCACACCAATTCGGCGACTGTCCTTACCCTCTTAAATAAACTTACCACTGAACTCGTCGGGCACACTCTTTAAAGCTTCCCAGTTAATCAATCATACGGGAAACACGAAGTTTGCCTGAGCGTAGTTAGAACTCTTGGTCACGAGTCTAACGTCCGGCCCACAATCTTAACTGGGGCTAAGGCAACATCAACGTTCCAGACCCTCGGATCGACAAATAGGATCCTCGGCGATCGATCTGTTATCCGGCTGTCTAGATTTAGATACGCCTGTACTCTTTGATTTCCACCCAAATCCTATCCGGACACGAAATCTTGAATTGATCGAATTAAGAAGGAGCATGTACGGCGCCAGAGAACGAAGGGCTTAGTGTCCCACAATGGATCCTTAGCGCATGTGGCGTTGGCGATTTGAACGTTGTGTCTAGTTTCCACGAGGAATTCTAAATGATGGTGTGTTGCATTGACGGCACTTCGAGGCCGTCAATCCGAGTAAAGAGGATCTAGCAAGCACGGGTAGCCTTTTTAGTATTTAGGTCGTCATAAATTTTCTATCACATGTTACCGGCGCGAAACTACATAATTATATTAGGTACGTAACCCCTAAATGGGAATCCGGTGGATTTAGTAAATGTCATGCGTAGGGCTCTCAAGGTCCCATGAGAAAACATCCCGCGCGTCAATGAATATACGGCTAAAGATCGACCCTGATTGAAACTTGGCTCTCGCAACGACACCATAATTATACACACCGAAGGAAAAGTTATGCACACCCTTTTTCAGGTGCGGATCGGCCAGCAATAACGTGATCGATCCCTACGGAGGTTTTTGAGTAGCGAATTGCATACTCGTTTGTGCGTGGCTAAATCTGATCTTATGTAAGAGCCTCCGTATGGAGACCAATGCGTCACAAGAGAGGATCTTTCCTGATTAATCGCAAGCAACCGAGGGAGTGATGTTGCGCTCGGGTGGGATACTGAGGTGGTGCCTGTGCTCAAAATGCCCATACACTGACGAAGCAAATGTGATTGCGGTTATGTGTACGATGAGGTTTCCTAATAAAGCTTAATAGTGAGAATCAAAATGGTAGGTCCTCGTAATCTTATTTTCATACGCCTATGGAGGGAAAGATGTAACACATTTGCTCCTAGACAGCGAGTGTGATGAGTGTCAGGGGGCACACACTGTTAGAGGCCACATGGGCAACGAGACCCAAGGCATAGGGACAAAGAGACTCATGTATATAGTCAGGTAGCGTCCACAGAGGTTTGGAGTCTTTTGTGCAACAACAAATGTCTCTACCTGTCGTGTACAGGGTTCCTGACGATGAGTAATAAGTAATAGCTCCGCCCCAACGATTTTCTAGTACTTGCGTAATTCCCTAACTCAGACCTCAGGTCACCAGTGTCACGGAACGCTACGGAATAACCCCTAAAGACCAGGGGTAACGGGCACAGGCCCTTGGCCCGTACTATATATGATAGCAGTGCAACCTCTGCGAGGTAGATAGAGTCTTTCCTCCTTGTGTAATAACAATAAATCAATACTGGAACCACCAGCAGTGCGAACTGTGACAATCAGCCCTCAGTGAACTCGTTGGAGAGCCTGAGCTAGTATGGGATTCTCTAGTTTAAGTACGGCAGTTTTGTAAATAGTGGCGTATCGTATGTGAGAATAACAAAACCCAATATGCAAGTATCCTTAACCACACTGCTTCACTGTTTATATTGCTTTCCATTTGCACCTTTCGAGCTCCGCACTTGTAAATATATCATCTAGTGAAGACGGAATTGATAAAAGGGGGGAAAGTCTCTATCCGATGGCACCATGGGTTGCTAAGTACTTAGAGTGAGCCTAATGAAACGCCTTATCATAATATTGCCGGCTTTACTGGTCTCAAATTCAACAACCACGCGCCGGGAAGACATACCCAACAGCGGAGTAACGTAAGAAATTCTAGTACAGTAGGGTCTTAAAGTTCTAGAGCGAGCATTGTGGATAGGAATGAACCTACCGTGGGGCAAAAGAGGCAACTGTTCATCGATATCAGCGTAGATGACTACGGCCGCATTAACCGAGAACTGTATTTCCTTCGCGCAGTCAAACGAAACGGGGGGATGAGGCGGTGGGTTGTATCGGATCTAGTGGACTTAGCTCTGGGTCAAGCAATCAAGTATCATATCAAGCTTCTCAATATCGCTCGTATGACTTGTGTCAAAAAATGGCGCTCACAAAACAAGCGAAACGACAAACCAAAAAGTTTCAGTGTTTGATTAATATTTCATCATTTTAGGCATCTTTGAATCTCATGTTTTCAGTACTAAGAGGATCTCATCTACTTACTTATTCTGCGACAGACAGATGAGCGTATTGTCATTCAACCCTTCGCGCCCAAATACTGCAGTTGCTGTCGCCACCGCAGGGGACCCCAATATTATATTATGGAGCAATGCATTTAGGTACAATGACTGAATGATTTATCAGATTGTTTTACGAGAAGATACTGTGATTTGATCCGTTGATGTACCGGCATGATAGTTCTTCGGGTGCTCCATTACATTCATTATGCTCGACCCTTGTCACCTTTCAAACACAGCACCATCGACTAATTCACTATACAGCTTCCACTCTATCAGCCGAGAAGGCAATCCCTGGCGTGGTGTGAATACCAGCCTAATCTGGCTCGTGGACACTGTCGACCATGATGCGTATGTGATGCCGTTTTCCACCAGTCGAGGGAGTTTCGCCTCGGGCACTACGCGCCAACCATCAGCTGAGTTTGCCTCGACACGATAAGCTGTGGGCACACCCGTGGCGTCATCAGCGTAGAAGGCAATCTCTGCACTTGTCAGGCTGGTCTCAGTACCGAAGTCAACCATGTGCCAAACCTCGGAGCCATTGCCTACTGGCGTCACCCAGCCGTGCGATATGATACCCGTGTTGTTGGGCTGCGGGAAGAACCATATCCGACCGTCGATGGCGTGTTGGACTTGGTAAGGCACTGCGTCGGCAACGGATACGCTACCCACGGGATAAGGAGGGATCTGCGGGTCTACGGTCGCGTTCTCTAGCTGAATAGACTTGGCTATATACCGGAGGTATTGAGGCGGCGCCACTCGCGTGATGTTTACGGTAATGCGCTCCAGGGTCTTGGAAGTACCGGCCACACTACCGCCCACCTCGACCACGAGGCCCTTCATTCCGTACCGCGAGCCGTCAGCATCCCATTGCACGGAGACCTCGTTGCCGTGATACATTATGCCTTCGATGCGGAAATACTTTACGCCAAAAGCGAGCGGGTTGATGTCGAGGACATCATCGGCACGTGGTCGGATCCCCACAAGCCCAGTGATAACGAGGTCGGCAAAGCTGGAATGGAAGTAGTGGGATGAGCGCTCGAGACCCACGATCGGGGCCCCAGTTGCGGAGTCATAATCCTCCTCGATGTTAAGGCCGCCTCGGTTCTTGTTATAGTGAAGCTTCGCATACTGTGTAAGCAGATCC
The DNA here is from genome assembly GCA_022495125.1 of Xylaria acuta. NCBI lineage: Eukaryota > Fungi > Ascomycota > Sordariomycetes > Xylariales > Xylariaceae > Xylaria > Xylaria acuta. The sequence goes on along the minus strand of MU383145.1, from coordinate 258,994 downwards.
ATGAAATCTTGCGCCGTGATTGTGTTCTCGGCGGCTGTGTTCGGGTAATGATCGAGCACATTGGCGAGTGCGCCCAGCACCTGTGAAGTTTGGTAGGGCCAGGTTGGGCCGTTCCACTGGCACTCTCGGGCTGTGCCCTGGTACCGGTATTGTTTCATGTAGTATTCGTAACTGGGCTCGTTCGTACGCATGCCGTACATGCCGCCGAGTTTCTCCGGGTCCGTCAGATGGGCCCAGGCTGGCGCGTACACGGCGTCGTCATCCGGCAAGTCGTGTAGCCAGGGTACATAGCCGACCAGCTCGCGTCCACGAATGAAATCCCAGTAAGTAGAACACTTCGTAGAAGCATAGTATCTATCTATAAAGTGCTCGAATGTCGAGTTCCATAGAGAGTTCTGCACGTTTTTTTTTATGGCCGCGGCTCTGGCGTTGTAATCGGCCGCTACGTCTTCATTACCTACGAGCTCGGCAATGTTAGCGATAGCCCTCGCGTTACCGTACTGGTACTAAGCCGAGATTTACATTAGCATGTTATTCTTCGATAAATGGCACACTGGGTCACGACGTTTCACCATCCAGAAGTCGCTCCCATTGTCTCTAGGTTGAGTCTCACCGTGTTAATGCTAGGTCTGAAGGCTGTGCCTCCAGTGAAGCCATCCTTCCCACAGGAAGCATCGATACTGGCGATCGTATACTCAGTCGCATCGGAGATAGGCTCGACGTAGTAAAGTCCCTTAGAGGCATCGTAGTGGGTATCCTCCCAGTAATTGTAAAGGTCTTGCATGCTATCCAGAAGGCCGACCACATCGGACTGAACGCCGTCGACGAGATACGCATTCCATGCAGATACCGCCGTGCTATCTGAGTAGTGACGGGGATCGGCACCCGGACCGTACATGAAATTGGTGTAGTCTACTCTGAAACGGCGATCACGACACCAGCGACCTTCGTTCAGATGGAACTGAGTCGCAGCGTTTATCGAAGCCGACGGCTGGGTTTGCCAGCTGACGTCGTCGATGAACTCGGTGGAGATATACCCATCAGCCCCGAGGTCACGCTGGTGAGCCCGAAAGACCTGCCATCGATAGTAGTACACGTCCATAATAGCCGTGTCGCTGACCTCGAGGAAGGGAATCCGGCCCTGGTACCACGGCGCGTCGTTGCCGAAATACGTCTCGGCCAGGGCAGTTCGATCCAGACCAGCGAAAACTCGGTGTCCATAGGAGATGACGAGCCCAAAAAGGGCGATTTTCGTAGAACCGGTCATGTCTTCGCAGAACGATGTAACGAGGACGACGGATGATGAAGTTGCCGGCTCATCGCCGTATTCCAATCTGCATATGAGATCAATCCCTCTTTTGCAACTTGTTTTTGCTTACTTATAGACATTGCAGCGCGAACTCGAGAAGGCGAGACCAGTCCACCGTCGTAATCTTAAGACCTCCCCGCGCGAGTAATCATCATCAACCTCCTCCCCTCGCTGTATTCTACAGTCGTTGCTGGAGCGCTAGTCGCAAAACGCAGCCCCGTACCTCACGGACCCGCGGCCCAACTCCCCGCCCACCTGCCTACGTTGGTAGGGAGCTCGTATCAGCCGAGTCCGGTCTGCCAAGTCCGGTCTGCCAAGTCCGGTCATCCGAAAAGGAGTATGTCCTGATCTAACTGAGACTTACTAACACATAGAATGACGTCATTGATTCGTCCAAAATTCCAGGTTGACTAGGTTAAACTTTGGAGGCTCGTAATGGACCATAGCGTTATGGGTCTTAGATAGATACTACAAGGGACTACGTTTTTAGAGCTTAAAACCTTTCGTCGTGGAGGCTTCCATACCAACTCTTCAACATTTGTATATAATATGATCAAGCACTACCTACGAAAGCTGTGACTGCACAAGAGACTCATGTTTCAACCTCCCACGTTGGTTGTTATTTAGAATACCGATCCGAGAGCCATATAGCTACGCTAAGCAGACTAATCTACACCTATGCCACGACGGCTGTGTTCCACCACTTCATCAGGACTTCGTCTACTTCATGTTTCTAATAACATTCAGATACAGCCGACTTTAATCTTCTCTCATAGTGTTCCAAATCGTATACAAATCTTTGACTGTCGGCCGCTGGCAAATTACTCGTCATGCCTTCCGGCTTTCGTGAAGCGCATAGTATGACGATGAACGTTTTTGGGCCAATTGCATATCTCATGCGACACATTCAACGCTTAATATGACTCAAGTTTTAGATAAGTTTCATCCCGAATCAAGGTTTCGAATCGTACGGCATATGAGACGTTGTGTTACACGACGGCAATCAACCCCAACCCAATCATTGTTGGCTTAAAAGGCTTAACCTCTTGTACGTGCGCGAGGTTTTTTGTTTTCAACATAAGTCAATTATGAGATGTGGCTGACCAGATGACTGCACTACCTAGGGTATCCTCACTGGTAAGTTAAGAAACCACTTTGGTAGAACCCACTGCTGTTTAGTTAGGCGAAGACGAATATTCTGTTTATCCAGAATTAGGATCCACGCCCGTTACGTCCCCGCCGAGGTACCATGAACCAATATCCGTTAATTGACCAGCGTTATTCAGAAACGTCGCGTTGACACCGACGTTGCTAGTCTTAGACTAGAAAATCTCATGTCAGTAAAGTCGGGTTTACAGTGAGATCTTGAGCGCCAATGACTTGTGTCAAGTCACTTGAGAGAGTAGGTCTACTTACCCGAAAAGCGCCGAAATACGAGTATCTTTCAACCTTGTCAAAACCATCCAGGTAGTTCACGGCTTGGTTATAGTAGTCTTGAGTTGCTTGTAGACTTTGGTCAGCGTATGCGAACTCCGTGACCCAAATCTTGGCGCTTGGAAATCTGCATAACTTTGTTAGCTAAAAAGCCACTTGGTGAACGTAGCCAACCTCTGATCCACTTGAAAGATGCGAAGCAAAAGTTTCAAGCTAAGAGTTCTACTGACACTGAAATAGCCTCATTGATATGAGACTGTAGTCCCCCAAAGTTGTCGTACCAGTGGACTGGTAAAAAGTCGTACGGGCACTCGCTGCTCGCACCCTTCTGAGCCATAAGGTCGGTACAGTTACCATTGAACTGTTCCAGCCAGACCAACCCATCAGGAGAGCCGGAGACAGCGGGTAGTCCGATCTTTACCCCCTTTTGCTGAAGTGGGACGAAGTCAGCTACCCAAGCACGTGCTGCATTGGCAGGTGTGATCTGGCTCCCACCCCATTCAAACGGGAAGTTCGGTTCATTGTAAGCCAGCACGGCTTTGATGCTGGTGCCACTGTCTATGAGCTGTATGACGTATTGGCTAAAGCTCGTGTCCTCAGGGTTGCTGCTTATTCCCCATTTCTGAGGTACAAACTCTAATTGTGATTGAGGGACATTGCTAAACTGGGGGCTCGGTTCTTGTCCGTAGTTGTAATACCAGGTCAGGTCGGAACCGCCTTGTACCCAGATTGAATCATCTTGAGGCCAGTTGTCATTGTGTAGAAATACCAGACCACGTTTTGTAGAACGTGTGGCAGCAGCTGACGAAACCAGGAGTAAAGTCAAAAACTTGAACATCATTGAGGCCTCTGTGCACAGGCAAAGAATGTTCAGGCTCCTATAGAAGGGAAGAATAGGAAAGCCAACAACAGTTCTACATCTATATAGCCCTGAACAGAAGCAAACAAGGGCCAACGCGACAACTTTGTAGAAAGAATCCCCATCCTCATTGATGCCAGCCCTTGAGACCCTCTCCTGCCAGCAATGCGTTGTGTATTTCCCTGTTGCGCGCTAGGGTATATTCCATTCTTGATGTTCTAGGGCACACTGCCAACTTTTCCTCTCCACTACCTAAGTACGCTTACACTTAAAGAGAAGGTGTTTAATATCTGAGAGATCACAGGCACAATGGGAATATGGATGGGCTGTTTCAAAGTGCCAACAATTGTCCTGGTTGGCGTAACGGCACTAACCACTAGTGCCGGTGAATTCTGTTTATAATGTTGGTCTGTCGGCGTTTTGGTCTGCTTGCCAAGAACAACTTGCGACCGTTAACCTCGTGAAGCTATCGTCGCAGAAGAGCTATTATGTGGGTAAATATGCTCGTGATCGTCAATTAGTAAAAGTAAAATACCAAGATGAATCATCTGCCCCTGCATTAGATTATTAAAGTAGGCAAGTTTATCGGCCCGTCCCCGGATTTGCAATGCAGAAAGAACCGCCGGATTCACGGGGACCAGGGCCTTCGGCCTATTCTGTAAGCTGTTCCTCGGCAATGGTTGCGATGCGCGGTGTCTAGCAATCCTAACATGATCACCGAGGCCATCTCAAGAGGCATCCTTAAGATAATATCAACGTGTGGTAGGTCATCTAATTTCGTAAAGCCCATTTTGCAGCTTCTTCTGCATGGATTGCACCAAGTTTAATGATGATGACACCATCGTCAAAGTTCTCCAGCCGCACAACAAATCCCAGATCCGTGCTTCCCAATATGATTCCTTGGGCGCCACGCTTGATCAACTTGTTGGCCTGTCGTATGAACATCGCCTTAGTTTGGGGTGTCACTGCGGCAGCGCCTTTCGAAACTTCGTTCATCATGCCGCGATTAACTTCTTCTAGGTCAGTTTGCGGGAGTCTCCAGCCGGCCTATGAAGAAGTCGGGGTCATCTCGGTCCAGCATCGTAATCTACGAACCCAAAAGGCCGACCGTGCGTACCTGCGGGTACCGGGATTTTAAATGCACAGCTACGCAATCGGCAATGTGAGGTAGTGGTACGCCGGTGGGGGAGAGGGACTGAGTGAGCCGTGCCGTGACTTTGTGAGCCAGGATGGAGACACGACCACCACATCGACCTTGTCCGACAGCGCATCGACTGGGTTGGTGTAAGCCTTGACCAAGTTATCCCAGTCTCCTGCACCAGCATACTGGACCATTGCCTCCAAATTGGCGCTGTACACATATAACGGAGCGTTATGCCTGCCACCTAGAGCTGATCGGGCGGCACGGTTGGTGATGTCGTAGTATAGCCCGGTCACATCTGGCGTCATGCCGCCAAGCAAAAGAAGTGTCCTCATACCGAGTTTGACGGAGAGAAAAACCTAAGGCGAAATGAACTTGGCTTGAGGCATTGTACAGACACACTACACGAATAGGCACCCAATCTAACTGATATATGTCAACATGCAGTGTTTATGCCAACCGCCTGGTTGATAATCAATTCCGCTTGGTAAATAGATAGCGACAAAAGGGCGTGGGAGCTCCGACGGTAGCCTAGGTAGATTCTGACGCTGGCAACTACTGGGGTTGTCTATAGCGCCTAAACTACAGTAGAACAATACTCCACTTCGTTCAAGAAAGCCAATAAGCCATTGCTATAGGCAACAGTCAAGGGTCACCAAAGATGGAGTAAATTAGGTGTCTCACAGTCCGGTGTCGTTAAGTAGATGCTGAGACGGTCGTATCGTCACGATAGGTCGGCGGAGGCCTTTGTACTAGGCTGTTATGGGAGAAAACCTATGGTGTGAAGTCGCCGGTCAACAAACCGATGAGGCCATCGTGCGCTACTGTAGATAGGTTTGGATGCAATATATTGGCTAGCATGTGCGGCGTTGCGGACGATTATGAAGAAAGCTTAAGCACACGTTTCTGCTGAAGTGGGATGCTTACTGTCTGGCGCTTTTATTTATTTCTACTTACCGTGCGAGATAGTTTTAGAACACTGTCCGAGTGCACGACTCATGGCGTCAAGGAAGGTAATGTTATCCATCCAGGTACTGTGTAGTATACCAAGATAACCTGGGAAATTCAAATTCTATCACTAAATCTTCCAAGCATACTTGTCGTCGAGATCCTTCCACTCGCAGAACAGTGTCTCTGGACCACTGTGTGCGTTTACCCAAGAACAATTAATTTCTCGACGGGTTGAGGCGTTAGAGCCATCCACGTATCGAACGTCTCCTCTGATGGCTGTAGGACTGAAATCTCTCTAATGCGCTTCGCTACCGGATGACGAATTGAGCTCCCTTTGCAGACGATCTCCATTTCCCACCTTATAGGAAGTAAGAAAAGCTCCAGCTTCACCTTCGCCCCTGGGCTTCTCTTTGACGTCGCCTTCCTAATCCCAACTACGAGAAACTCGATATCGGGGCCGTTCGCTTGAGACTCTCTCCAAGACCTGTTTGCTGGCACCTTCTGGGTCGTGAATCCCGGCGAGCCAGGACATGTGACCTCGAACCATCCGACGCTGGTAGACGTTTCCACGCGACTGCTTTGCGGAGGTTCGCACTATACTGAACCGACTTCTAACATCTTGGCGATAGTCGTAAAATAGAGTAAACGACCATCCCCGCCGCTAACATCACTGCCGGCTATATTTTCTCCCATAACGTCCATGTGCTCATGCCCAGGTAAGACCCAGTAATAATCGGCAATCTCTGACAGGGTCGCGGCGCTCGGTCACGTACCGCCGTGCTCACGGCGTAGCGAGAAGAAGCCGTCGGCTTGCGAATCAATCATGCATGCACCGTCGAAATCACGAATATTTGGTCGCCCAGCTAGCGTGATGCTACCGCGGACGCGGAAAGGATCTAGATTGTCGGCAAACCTACAGGCGCGTCCCAACCGAGCCACGACCACGACAGAAAACCGGAGCGTCGCGTGGCCGAGCCCACCACCGACCAGCAGACCGCATAGCCAAAATACAGCTCAGCGCGCCTCACTTGGCTTCCCCGAGTTTTAGTTCGAATCGCGTGAGAAGGGCGGTGATGGCGCTAAGACTATCTTCTTGTCGCACCTGGCGGGCGATGTAATCGGTTATCAGGAAGAATAGACGCTCAGCATCCGAAGAAAACACAGCTTTATCAAAAGGATTAAAATCCCAGTCGTATACATGCAGAGAAGGGACCGTGGTGCGACGCCCTAACATCTTGCTTGGCTGGTTGTGTTCAAATACGGTATCCTCGCAGAAGATATGGTTGCCGTCACTCGTCAGGAAAACCTGGTAGTCGGTAAAGTACAATAATCGCTAGGAGAGGTATTGTTGCTGTAGAGTCCACGCTCGCGTAAGCCATCTTGACTTCTGTAGAGCGCCAAAAAGAGGCGGGCGGTGCGTTAGTAGTATACGTCCCTTGGATTATCTCGCTGCGCTGGCGTATAGTCCTCGAGCCAGGGAGGAGGCCAGGAAGGGGGTGATTGGCGTCGGTAGCCGGGTTACTGGATGCTTGGACAATGGTGAAGGACGCTGATCCATAAATAGAGCCTATTGCTGCAATCTGTGACTGCTTGTCCTGTGGGTCGTCTTGTTGAATGCACAAGGCATCTATCCATAGAAGGCGCTCACCCACCACCTTGCATAAGGCTATGGCATCTGAAATGGCGCGTGGTAGATCTGCTTGGAACGCTTCGAGCCCACCAGGAGCTGTCAGCACTGGTTTGGTCCTCTTGTCAAGGCAAAGCTGTTTCGCATCCCCCCAAACATAGCTCAGCACCGCAAAATTCTGGTCGGTTGTCCACCCTATCACAGTACTGGTTTCTGAGTTGATGAACCATGTGCGGACTGGAGGTGGAGAAGGCTGGCTGGTCGCGGATGCCGATATTTGAAGCCATGTCCTAAGCAGCCGTGGGTCGACAGTATCCTCCATGCTCCGTCCACTAAACATATAGCCATCTCTAGGTCTAATCTATCCCATCTAATGCGCGCATCCCAGTCAATTTTAGCTATCTGGATGTTGTGTAGGGCATTTCTTTGCTGCGCAACTTCGTCGAGATAAGAACAGGGCTGTCCTGCGGGCCACAAGAAGTGCACTTTGAACCGTTTATCGAGAGAGCAGAAGATCTTCTTAAGCTCCTTATCGACGGGTTTGTACATAACCATTCTTCCTGATTTCTCCTGATCAAGGCTTTGCACAGTGTAGTGCTCATCCTCATCAGACGGGATTAGGTCGAGTCCTAACGCGTCTACTTAGCTTCAAACGGCAACATTTGCACGTCAGAGCTGAGCGCCTCACGTCTGTTAGATTTTCCCTTAAAGCCCCCTCTCCGGTTTCAATAAGTGGTTCAAACGACAAGACAGTGGATTCCGTAATAGTTGCACGACCAACATAGTTCTGTGACCTCTTTGTTTTCACTCTCGGACAACGTACTATGCTCTACGCCATTACGCTTTATAAAATCGTCTGATCCCAAAGTCATCATTTTCATTGAAAATTATAGCAGCAAGGTCGGAATATGACGTATAGTAGTTTTCTTCTCAGCACGCTTGTAAATGATGATAATGTAGATGGAGAGGGGTAGATCAAGGTGGAGAGATCTCTAGCCAGCTTATCATACAGTAATGATGCCTGAGGCAGACGATCTTATCTTAGGTAGCAGTTCATGAGATGGTATAGCCGCGAGGGGAGAGGGGTCACTCTCGAGCTTCAGTTGAAATGTTTTGTATGAGGTATAACTACGGGGGGGGGCCCCCCCCCCCCCCCCCCCCGCCACCGAAGAGCCGAGGGGGGGGGGGATGTAAAGAGAACAGAGAAGCCACCCGCTAGAGTCT
>MU383145.1:89608-250439 GCA_022495125.1 Xylaria acuta | reverse complement strand
TTTTTTGTTTTGGCGGGGGGGGGTTTGGGTTCACTCTCTTTTTTTTTTTTTTTTTTTTTTTTTTTTTTTAAAATACCCCCCCCCCCCCCCCCCCCACGTTACTACCTTACTCGCTTATGAGGAGAGATTATAATCCAATCAGTTCCCCTAGAACGAGCTGATCCGAACGGTCACAGCTTGCACCGGGTTACGAGCTGCTACTTAGTAATCATAGAAATTTGTGTCGCAAGGGTCAGCGTGTTGAGTGTTGGCGAGCTGACGTGCTTCCGCACATGTTTAAAGTTACCTATGTCACATCCAGCCCACTTAACCAAGCACGTCCCAAGTTTCACTTTAAACAATTTTCCCTACGTAAAAGCGATTAAAACTCGGAGAATTATTATAGCCAGATAAATAACGCTATCAGGTAGTACAAGTGCATCTTAACGTCTTACTGCCTTAGTATATCCTAGGATCTATTGCACACAAACATATTCTTCTAGCTGGTGTGTCTGTCCTCCTTTATTAGAAATAGCTTCCATGAATGTACTAGCCTACAGCACACTTCACGGCACTCGGTTTAGTATATAGGTACTTGTATTAGGGGAGCGTGAGCCGAAGCAAGCTAGCCTACGTGTCGAGACCGAGGTTTCGCGATGTGCATGCCGTACGATTAAGCCTCGTAGACTAGCCTAATACTGCCTAAACTAAAAGACAAAAACAAAAACAAAAACAAAACTATCTAACTATCTAATTATTAAGCGAGGCGGGTAGGCGAATTACATGTTATAACCGATCCGGTTATACCTCGAGAAATATGCGTTGTAAGTAAAGTTATGCAGTGGGGCACCTGCAGGTCTATAGACAACTTATTAGGTAGCTAGTAATTACTTACTAAGTATCTACGCCCTAAGCCTGTTTACTATATAAAGTATCTGTGCTCAATAGCCAATACAGTTGTATTCACCACATCTATCATTCAACACTATATATTACGGAGCTCCAGTTGTCATTTGGGTACTGTAAAGGTGCGTTTCTCTGAGTTTCAGGTAATAGCTACGTCCCGTTTGCTTTCAGAGCGTGGAGGGCGCCTATCAGACCAATACTGTTGCTCCTATAAAGCTACTCCCGAGATGCCTGCAAATGGCCGCTACCGCAAACTTGCTGGGTCAAACGAGCTCGGCAAGGAAAACTATGCGGGGAAACCAGAAACCGTCGTTAAAACCACGGACACAAACAAAGAGATCGCAGATGAACTCAATTCGAGCCTGGCGGGATTCCTAACACTAGTTAAGAAGGAACTAAAGGAAGTGCTAAAGGAACTGAGAACAGCAAGGGTGACGGTTATCACCAACAAAGCTCTTCTGGCTACGCTAAAAACACTGCCCACCAGCGTTGACGGCAATAGCATTAGGGGATAGGCATTAACCGACGGGGACGGCAGAGAGAGAGAAGGATAGAGAGGTTATGCCTTTCATCGGGGTCTTCTTAGGTCGTCTCATTTGTCTCCGTCATTCAATTCTATATTCTTTTCTTTAGCCTGCGATCGTTAGAAGTTTTGCAATACATGATTGTAAAAACACGCTAGATATTATGAAATAAGGAGCGGAGATCCTCTTATTGCAACAAGATGTTTAGAACAACTAGTTATAACAGCAACAAAGAGTCATGGGTAGGTTGAGTAATTGTGGATGCGTTACGAGCTGGCTTGTTTTTTCACGCTCTATGAAGTGGAGATCGCAACAGAGTTCGTGTTTAAACAACAGGGAAACGAGAATCGCAACCCAGGCCCCTGCCACTCATTATGACGTAGAATAAATGCTGCTTATTACGCCTAACATAGTTATGACCACTGTATATATGTTTTTAAGGAATAGTTACCTTGCAGGAACTGCAACTGTAGTGTTCGGAGACTGTTGAAAGCTGTGTGCTTAAGAACTTCATTCTCTACCCCCATTAACCTGACTACTAGTAATTCCGTCTTTAGAGATAGGAGATAGACGTAGATAGTTTAAAGTTTTGTTAGCTCCAGAAATAGAGACGTGTTGTTGGAAATATGCGGAATCCCGTCTAGAGGAGATTTAGGGGTCCAAACCCCGCGGGGTCTTCGAATACCAGATAAAAGACGTAAATCCCTGAAGCTCACACGAGACCGTACTTGTATCCTTTCCAGACCGGTCGCGGGAATTTCGCACTTATTGTAGTAGGCCTAGTACTGTTTGCATCCTACAACTTAGTGTCACAATGACCGGAGGCTTCCAGAGCTTACCGATAGAGATTTGTCATCATATTGCATTAGCTACGCACTGAGACTGAGCAATCTCAACAGAATAGTAGACGGAAGTTGTGTATATCTGCCGTTTTCATAGACCCCGCTCTTTGTACGATAATTTCGCCTTTCACGTGTTTTCTGCTTTCGACAGATTCGTTACGTTACGAACCGACAAAACCGAAGTAATACAAAGAATTTAAATGGAGACATTCGTGTTAACGCAGAACCCCTATTAGAGGCTGTGTGCCACTGATTGCATTGTTTTTTCAACAGAGCCTATGGAGTCTGTCGGAAACATATGACATGATTGTTAGAAGTTAACTTGGTCTACTTATTATTACTGAATAATAGTAATAATTAAGGCACTGATGTCCGGACATTCAAGAAAACGAAAGGCGCAGAGTCCCGCTTATCCTGAATCCAACTTAGGTTCCAGTCTCGCTGATATCATTAAGAGGGACAGGGCAACTGTAAGCCATAAAAAAAGAAGAATCTCCACTGGAAATAAGAGCCCCAACATTATCTTCCAACTAAAGGCCGAAAACATTACGGTTCATGAACCAGGAGAGGTAGAGTACGAACGTGCTGTAGCAGTTTCAAATCTCCTTTATCGATTCACTAGGCCTGTTTGCGTTGTGCAGCCTATTGATGCAACTGAGGTACAAAAAGTTGTCATCGGGGCAAGAAAATCCGGGTTGTCTCTCACTATAAAAAATGGTGGGCACTCTTATACAGGAGCAGTAAGTCGTATCCACGTAATTGTTTCGCCTGTTTGTTATCGAAGCCCCTTAGATAACTCATTCAAGATGAAAAACGCGTGCTAACTCCAGACACTAAAGTCCACCACCGATACAGGTGTCCTCTTGGATCTAGCAAAACTAAATAAAGCTGACCTGGATATGGAGACCCAAATTCTCACTGTAGGGGGTGGCGCTTTATGGGGCAACGCATATAAGCCACTGATAAACGGGCGTCATGACGGATGGGCCATCAACGGCGGTCGGTGTCCTACTGTCGGTGTAAGTGGGTTCATGCTCGGCGGTGGACTCGGCCCCTTCTCGCGAGGTTTGGGGATGGGGTGTGACAGCCTGCTAGAAGTTACTATTGTAACTGCAAATGGCCATCTGGTCACAGTCAGCGAGCGAGATAATGTCGAGTCGAAGGAAGGCATGCTTTTCTGGGCGCTACGGGGCGGAGGGGGTGGAAATTTCGGCATCGTCGTCGAGATGAAGATGAGGGTACTCGAGCTCTCAGCGGGGGAAGGCATGGTAACAGCTGGGCGATACACGTGGTTCCCTAATCCGAAGCATGGCCATAGGGAGCTCCTCCAAACAATGAATCGATTTTACACCACTAAGTGGTCTGACCAGATGACTATCGACAGCTCGTGGTATTCCGATACTCAGGAGTCACAGGGTGAGATAGGGGTGCGCTTCCTTGTGTATTTCGACGGCAACGAACACGACTTCGGCAAACAAATACAGAAAGCTGCTCTTGACAAAGGACTCGAAAAACAGTTGAGGCGAAGGGTACTGCAAGAAAAATCAACCCGTTTTTATCACGAAACACTCGTTGCTCAGTGGGACGAAGAGACTGTCAGAGCGTTCCCCTCTAACAGTACTTTCCGTTTATACAGTTCTTTCTGCTTCGGAAATGACATCGACACGTTTACTGCGATCACCACAGTCGTAAAAGAAGAGCTAGAAGCATTCAAGCGATTGTTCAGAGGGGAGACCAACTGTCTGTGCCAGGCCTCATTCATTCATGCCGGGGGCGTCGCCAGTAGAAAGCCGCGAGACGCTACGGCCTTTCGCTGGCGCGAAACAGTATATCACTGTTATATAATGATGGTGTGGAGAGACAAATGGCTGGAGAGAGACATGCGAGCCTTTTTAGGGAAATTCAAGGACAGATTGAAGCCTCTGTCCATAACGAAGCAGGCCGCCTTTATCGCCTTTCCCGACGCGTCTCTAGCCGACGATACCTACGAGAAGGCTTATTACGGTGAAAACCGTCTTAAGCTTCAACAAGTCAAACGTCTATGGGACAGAGAAAATTTCTTCGACTGGGATCAAGCTATCAAGCTTCCTAAGGGTGGAGGTAGGAGACGTATTATGGAAGCTGAGATCGTTACTAAACACTACGAGTCGGAGTTCTCGGACGGGGAGTCAGTTGACTATGAAGGCATGACGGATCAACTGGCAGCAGAACGCTGGGATCATGAATTTAACCCAGCACCTTGTGAATGGCTCACTATTGGGGGGCCCGAGGGTGGAGGTGCGTGGTTATGTGGCGGATCTAGAGGTAGCGGCGCACGGTTATTATAATATCGAGCTTATTTAGATGCCAGTATAAAAATTTTCACTTGATGTCAAACAAATAACATGTCAAGACAGTTTATGCATACATAGACTCACATGATTTGTTTGTCTCAGTTCCACTTCGGGGATCACCTTTTGAGCGGTACGGATTCGGCACCCGTTAAGCAACAGGCTGGAGTCCTAGTCAACACCGTAACATGCTGTCCCTAGAGCAGTTCGATGTTGAATTGCGAGCTTCTGTTGAAATGGATTGTGAGATTATAGTTTCCCGTGTTGGTGCCGATGTTGACGCTACGTCAAAGGGTATAAGCTAACCCAGGGGGTCACGAGCCACTCCCTCACGGGCTACCCAACCACCCGATTTTTGCGTATATACCTTGTCTTTAACACTACGTAATTTTTTTACTATGTTTTGTCTGTTATTTTATTTTTTACCTGGATTTGAATCTTTTTTTAAGCTTTTTTAAAAGGCTGTTATTTTTTACCGATAAACATATTTAAGCCGCTATATATAATATAAAGCTTAAACTATTAATATAAAAAGTAGCTAAAAAGTAACAAGCTTTATAAAAATAAATAACTTAGCGTTTATAATATATATTTATTAAAAAAAAATTAAAGCTTTTAGTTATTTTTATTATAGTTAAAATATTAGTTAGCAATTTAAATAATTAACTAAGTTTAATTAAACTTTATAGGTTTTTTTAGTTAAGTTTTAATTAATAGTTTAATAAATAGTTAGTATTTTTTAAAGCTTTTATTAATTAAATATAATTTATATTTACGTTTTTTAGTTAAAAACATTAAAATAAAAACTATGAAAATTAAAATTATTAGTTATTTAAAAAGGAATAAAGCTATAATAGTTAATATTAATTTTTTTCTATATTTTTAAAAGCTTTAAAAGTTATAAATATTTTATTATAACGTTTTTATAACGTTAACAAAATAAAACAATTAAAAGCGTTAATAATAACTATTAAATAGTTATTAAAGCTAAAAGCTATTTAGCTTTTTAAAAAACGTTAAATAAAGCTAGTAAATAATTAGTTTATAATATATTACCACTAACAAGGTAATTTCTTTTCTAGTTGTAATAGGTGCAACATAAGCAAAAAGTACACACACTTAATTTACCTAGTATTAAAAACTAATATTTTACTTAAAGAAAGAAAGAAAAAAAAGTCTAAAATATAAGTGGGTGTAGCTAAATATATATACAGTTGTATATAGGCGAAGGTATTCACTACAGCCTTAGTGAATACGGTTATGCTAGTGAATAAAGCTGTTAGTGTTAGATTTAAGGCTATTGCCACTAGGAAAATGGAGCTTTTTGCATACCCTTAGTAAGGGGTATTATACGTAACTAATTAAAATTATAGTAGAACTATTAAATATATACCTATTTTATATAAAAAATTGATGTAAATTTAAGGCTATAATATATATACGTTTAAAAGCGCTTATTATAACCGTTAGCAAGCTTAACACTTAAGCGAAAAATTTAATAATTAAAAGTTTTATTATTTTTATACTTTATATATACGATTATTTTAGCTTAGTTTTATAAGCTTACTATAGCGTATATATTAAAATTATTTAAAAAAATTTTTGTTTAAAAATAAAACTTTATATCGGTTATACGTAGCTATAATTTTTAGAACTATATACCCTATAAAAAAAAGCAAGCTTTTTAGTTTATAAAGCTAAAATTGCCCGCTATTGCCGATTACTTTACGAACGCAAGTATAAATTATAATACGGTTATTTATAACGATTTTACGGCTACTAAATAAAGCTTATTCGTTATTGCTAGTAAGCTTTATAATCGAGCTTTATAGCAATATAATATATACTGTATAAAAGTAGCAAAACTTACTAAATAAATATATACAAACGTTTATTTTAATTATTAAAAAATTTATATAAAAGTTTTTAATATAATCGATTAATAATATAATAACTTATAAAAGCTTAGTAGTAATAGCTAATTAATGCTTAAGCTTAAATATAAATATAATTATAAAAAGTTTATATATAAAGCGGAAAGCTCGCGTATTTAAAACTTAATAAAATAAGCAAATAAATAGCTAAATAAAGTTATAAAAGTTTATTATAAAAATAACAAAATAAAAACAATCGAGCTTATTATTTATTTAAAAAAAGCTTTATAAAATATTTATTTAAAATAAGCTATAGTTTTTAAAAGCTAATATAATACTAAAATATAAAATAATACTTTATAGTATTAAAATAATACTTTATAGTATTAAAATATAATTATTAGCTTATATAAAAAAGCTTTTATATTAAGCTTTATACGTACGGCTAATAAAATTATACTTAGTACTTTTAGTATATTTAAAACAAAAGCTTAAAAAAATAACGATTTTGCTAGCTATATAAAAAACGATTATTTATACGAACTTGCTAAAAAAAGCGAAAGCTTGTTATATATTTTTATTAAGCGCATATAAGCAAATATTAACCTTATATTAAAAACTTATAATTTTTACTACAGCAAATATTTAATAATAAAATGTTAGTATATATTACTAAAGCTTTATTTTAACTATTAAAAGTTTAACCTTATATATAAAAAAATCGTACGTATATAGGTAGCAAAAAAAAAAAGTTTAAGCTATAGTATTAAAAAAATATATAGCTAACTTAATAACTTTTAACAAAAAAGGTAGCCTTAAAAAAGTAGCCCGGTTAAAAAGTAGCCCGGTTAAAAGGTAGGCTTTCTACTAAATATTTAATAAAATATATACAAGCTTGTAAAAAAAAAATACTTTTAAGCATATTATATATACTTTAAGCGCTTATATATATTATAGCAATTTATTATAAATAAAAAAATATTATTAAAACCTTTGCTAATAAAAAATTTTTTTTTTTAAATAATTAATTATTATTTACAAGCTTACTAATAAATATTATATATACGTATATAACCTATTATAAATAAAAAACTACTATCAAAAACTTTATTAATAAAAAAAATAAGTTTTTTAAGCGCGCTATACGTTGTTTATAAGCTCGATTATTTAAACGTTATAAACTTGAAAATAAAAAAAACTTTATAATAGTTAAAACTAACAAAACGTAAAAAATACTTATATAAAGCTTACTAATATAAAAAAAACAACTAAAGTAGCTATTTTTAAAAAAGTATATTAAATTTAAAGCTATTGCTACTAAAAAAATAAAGCTTTTTATATACTTTTAATAAAAAATATTATATATAACTAATTAGGATTATAGTAGAACTATTAAATATATACCTATTTTATATAAAAAATTAATATAAATTTAAGGCTACAATATATACACGTTTAAAAGCGCCTATTATAACCGTTAGCAAGCTTAACACCTAAGCGAAAAATCTAACAGTTAGCCCTACTTGTACACCTAGCCACACACCTTAGCTATACATAGACCGGTGTGTGTTTGTAATACTAGTTATAATTTTTAAAAAAGTTAATATATAAATTTAGTAATTTTTAAACAACATATAAATATATAAAACAATTAATAGTTTAAACTAATATTTAATAAATAAATAAAATAATAATAAATTAACTTAAAACAATGTTTATTTTTATTTTTTAAGCTTGTTATAATAATATATAAATATTTTTAATATATAATCGCTATAACTTATGTCATGATTAATGTCTTTTATAAAGGCAAAGCTCCTAGTTAAGGTCTTATTTATATATTGATTATAGGATAAAGAAAGAAAGAAATATTGTAAGTATAAAATATGTGTAAATAGATTTATGTGTGCACGGATAGCTAATCATGCAACCAATGTAGGTTTAACCCACAGGTGTATAAGCTAGCAATGTAGCTAGCTATAACTACTTATATATAAATAATACTTTTTTATAATATTATATATAAAATAAAATATAGTTAATATTTTATAAGTTTTATTATTTTGATATAATATAACCGTTAAATATATGAAAATTAGTTTTTTTTAAAAAAAACCTTAAAATATATTTTTAAAATAGCTTTAATATAGTTTAAAAAATAAAGCCGTTAAAAAAAATATTAAAAGTATATTATTTTATAAAAAATAATATTTTAAACGTATAATATTAAAAAAGCTTAGCAAACAGTTAAAATTTATTAGTAAAACTATTTAAAGCTATTATTATTAAAATATATAAATTTTAAAAAAGAAAATATAGCTTTAAGCTAGCTAAAAATATTGTTAAATAGCTAAAATATATTAAACAACGGTTAAAAGCTAGCTATTTTCTATTTTGCTTTTAATTTATATTTATAAAAACCATTTATAAAAAAGGTAAAAAAGCTTTAAACTTTTAACTTAATAAAATTATATTTTTAAAGCTAAATTAGCTATTTTAAAGTAAAAATAGCTAAAATAATAAAGAAACAACAAAAAATAATAAAGCTACCGTTAAAACATTAATTTATATATATAAAATAAAACAAAAACTAAAAGCTAAAGTTATATATAAAAACAAAACTAAAAATATAAAAATGTTTAATAGTTTAATTTAAACTATAAACAGCTAGCTAAAAGATTTTATAAAAATAAAAAACTATATTTTAGTAAAAAATACTAAAAACTAAATGTTATAATCGCTTTTATTAATTATATTAGCTTTATTCGAGGAGTGGTAGTTTTTGTAGTGATGTGACCCATGAGGGAGTGGCTCGTGACCCCCTGGGTTAGCTTATCTTCAGTACACTCCAGACTCAGGTCCACCGGCAGTCTTCCAAACCAGGAGAGCGTGGTACAACAATGATTTCAAGCTATCGACGTACGGATGCCGGAAACTATGAGATCAGCCGGCGAATGCGAAATGGCTCTCGCTTATAACTGGGATAGTAGAGGGTTGCGTTGTGATTTAGGAATGATAGGAACATAGGCGATCTTTGCGGAAAGATGTAAATCTGCGCTGTCCTCACCATATGTAACTGTAGCTAGTGCCAGGTCGGTCCCGGTCTTTTAGTTATTATCGTTTAGTTTAGCAAGTCGTCATTCTGTTTTGGATTATGCGTTGACGATTAGTGAATTCAATATTATGTACATGATGACCCGGTCTTTGAAATGTGTAGCGAGTCTCAGTGGCATGCCCTATCATACTTCTTCAGTCGGAGGTAGTTGTAGGGAAGGGGTGCAATAAAACCGGCACCCATCGAGACAACAGCGGCGGCCCAAAAGGCCGGCGAGTTAAAAGCAACTGCGCCACAGTTAAGTGATAATCAACCATATTCTGTGCCGCCTTCATCCTGAGCATAGAAATGAAGCTCATACCCGCTGCAGCTCCCGCGGTGTCGGGCCACGAAAGTTTATCTCGTCCATACCGGAGTAGAGCGGTCTCGAGAAGCATTGAAGTGGTAAGACCGCTAACCACTAAGCGAGACCGATACATTAGTCTGGGGAGTCGCAGTACTGTACGTCAATACGTTTGGAGAATTGGTTGCGCACTAGCTACGCCCATAATGGCACCGATGCCGATCTCTGGGCAAAATGTCTGCAAGATCCACATTGCAGAGAAATCGCCGCTGGTACACCCAATTAAGCATCCTAAGGTATTAATCGCTGCTCGTCGCCACAACGCGTTGAAGTCCAAAATTGAGCCGAGGTAGGCGCGGTGGCCTGCATATTTTTAACACAACGAATGCCGTTCTGAGGCCTGTCTGTAGCTGGTTTTGAGGTCTTGCAAGAATATTGCCGCAGCACAAATGTCGGTTTGGGCGGTCTTTAGGGGCAGCAAAGCGAGGCGAGCGTACTGCGCCGCTTACCGATGCCTTGGTACCGTTATGAAGTGGCGCAATGACCCCTGTAGGTCGCGAAGTTCTAACTGCCAGGGCGGTCATTATTCCGTGGACGAGCCGACGCATTTGCTTCGAGTATAGCTATCTATAATGCAGTACAAGGTCCGTTGGCGCGTTGCATGTTAGGGAGGACTAGCTCATGAAGACGAGCAAGAGTCTGTTCGCTGTCTGTTGCTAGGCCTTGACTTTCTTTGTCAGGTGCCGACCGAGCTTTGAGGAGCTGTGCTTCAGAAGCCGATATTTGTGTTCGCTATACCGATGAGCATAGAGTGCGAGAGGACACCCGAAGTGCGCGCTGATGCAACTGCCCGAAAGAAAACCAGATCCTCCGGACTACTGGTTAGACTTAAGCACTAATTAATGCCGCAGCGCAGCGGAGATATTTCATTCCTTGGTCCAGGCTTTTAGTTCCCTGTAGCGCACTAATGCCGCGAGCCGAGATTCCTGTGATGGACTATCTATATAGCAGGTAGCGCGCGCTGTTCAGCTTTATCGCGCCTAATCCCACCCAGCGAGCCGGAAGCGAATTAAGTCGACAAGTCGTCTATTTTAGTTCTATGCCAAAACGGGGAAGAAATCCTAACGTTGCTATCATAGTGTCCCAGGAGCTGAACGTTCAAACGGCTCGTGCCAGGACTCCAAAGGTAATACTGATGAAAAGGAGGCGACTGTAGATTGCGCTCCGACCATACAGAAGAAGGTCTCCTCGATTGAGAAGTACCCCCAAACGGAGAAGCGACAGGTCAGTTATTGAGACATGAAGTGAGGGGTATGCAGGTTTTATAATGAGGGAAGCCAGTACGGGTATCACTTCAAGCTATCAATATCGACCATGCTCGAAATTTTCGGTTTCCTCCGTATACTCTCAATCGCTATTCTTAGGCTTCTATGTCGGTTGAAATATTGGCCTAGCTTGTGCCCTTTCTTTATTCCTGCATCCTTCTGTTTCACTTCTTCCAATAGTCGCAACCACGCAGCTCTTCGATCTCGCCCCAGAACTCCTAAGTGCCGTATTCGAGGCAATCGCCCTCTCTTGCGAGTTCAAGCGCGTCATGAGACTCCGCCTCGTTAGTCGTCAGCAGCCCCCATTGTCCCTTGACCTCGTATTTTCTTATGCATGTCTGTAGGCCAGTTCAAAATTTCCATCGACGACGCCATCTTTCGCCTCCATCTCCTGCAGGGGGAGTCGAATGATGGCGTTTCTTACTCTCATCGCCTCGCACGCTCTTTTTTTCTTGACTACGTTACCTATCAGGCATGGGTTGCAAGAGGGTCGGACTGCCCCCTCGGCCGCATCCGACGCGCCGCCGTAGTATTTTCGGAACGGACTGGCAGCACAAGCCAAGATGCGCTCCTGGAAACCCTCAAAACCCTCTGTCGTTTTCCTTTGCATTGTGCAGAGGGTCGAATGGTGCGCCATCACTACTGGGACGAAATATCTCTATTCTTGCATGATTTTTCGCGCTGGCCTGCGAAGCCCTCTCCTCGCGAGCTGGAGGCGGATCTCTGCGTGGCAGCCATCTACCTCGGCGATTGAGCTTACGTAGAACAGCTCATTGCGTAGGGTTGGACGTTTTGCGACTGGGAAAAGGACAGCAATGACAGACAAGATGTAGTGAGCGATGTTTTTGGTCCCGCTTTTAAGGTAGCCATGCTCAAGGGTGATGTTTCCATGTTGTCCCTTCTCCTCTCATCTAACTCCAACTACAACCCTTCGGAGCCCCTACCGTTCTTCCTCCGCGAGCGTATATTCGTAAATGCTGCACACTTTGGTAATGAAGATGCCTTCAATTTCGCACTCGAGAACGGCCCCTTAAGAATACACACCGGTCCAGATCGCTTCAATTACCCGGATTATGTAGTCCTCTGCTTAGCGATTCAAACAACGCCAAGCGTAGAAAATTACCACCGAGGAGTAGTTGTAGTGTTGCCTGACGGCGGGGCGTCGAAGAATTTCGGAAGCTCGGAGCAACTACTTAGCAGCAAAGCAGGACTGGGTCACGTAGACATGGTACAGTACATTCTCAGTCAAGGCACCTCACCAAACCGCCGAGGACGTGGGTCCGGGAAGGATGGCGACCAGTACCGGATAAATCAGCCTCTGTCACAAGCTATTGAATGGGGACCGACTGATGTTGTTGAGCTCCTCCTTCAGCACGGGGCGAATCCAAACGGATTTTCTGACCTCGACAGTCCACTTATTTCCGCTACATGGTTATCGGTTATTTCTAGTGTATTGCCAAATTGCTCCTGGATGCCGGCGCTAATCCTAATGGCGGATGCCCGTCACCTATAGTCCTATCCATTGCTAAGGAAGATACGGCAATGTTTCGCCTGTTACGAGGGTATGGCGCGAGGCTCGACACACCTGAAACTGGAGCTTGGGCCATGGCTGTAGCGCAGTTCTGGGGATTTGAATCCATGGTGGATCTGCTTGTGCAAGAAGGCGTGGAAAGAGGCGCAGTTCTGAGCCGTTGCCCCGAGCGGCGAGAGATATCTTGTCTTTCCTGGTGCCTATTTTGGCGGCAGAGAAGACTGCGCGAGGACTAAATGCTAGCTTGCGCTGGGGAAAGAGGATTATTTTAGCACCACTTACAAACCCCTACAATAACTTCAAGCAATTTTCATGCACTTTACCTCGACGCAGATTGTCTTTTAGTGCTTAATGATATCTAGTGAATAATGAGAGAAAAGAGTTATACTTTTTAGTTAGCATTATGTTTGTTGCTACGGAGAAAAACAACGCTGTTAATACTCCGTAGAGTATTAACGGTATATATAGGCCTCACACCTCCGCGACATTTGTTGTATAAATACTTCTCTTGCATTAGGAACGACCGTATAACTCGTTAGTTTCCGTCGAGCGTCTTTTAATTTGCGATTGCCTCTATATGCTGCTCGGCGATCGACGTAGCCCGCCGTACTCCATATAATGTGCATTATTTAACTACTGCATGTCAGTTCATAGGTAGCTAATGCTAGTCCTGAAGCGCAAGACGCCTTTGCTATTGTCGCAACGCGGGCTCACGAGACCCTGGCTGTAGTTAATTAAAAATCATAAGGCAATTCGTTATAGTTGAGGGATGTTATGCGTAGTTGATGTAGCTTCCTTTCTGCCTTTCTAAATAGAATTTATGAGTATTTTGTGCAGTTAGTAAACGATTATTGGGACGTTTCGGGGAAAGCTACAACGGATCTAAGAACTAAGTTATAACACTCTCGGCTCACCTATAACCTTCGCATAAGGGCTTGGTCTTGCCTATCCACGAAATTCCTCTCACAAGTCCATAGTTGTATTTCTGACATCCTCG
The DNA here is from genome assembly GCA_022495125.1 of Xylaria acuta. Taxonomy (NCBI): domain Eukaryota; kingdom Fungi; phylum Ascomycota; class Sordariomycetes; order Xylariales; family Xylariaceae; genus Xylaria; species Xylaria acuta. The sequence goes on along the minus strand of MU383145.1, from coordinate 236,733 downwards.
TCATTTGTCATGGCGAGGTATTCTTTCGGCGCCGGGAAGGAGAATTTTATTGTCCAAGCCGAGAGGTTATTCCTTCGTTCAAGCACTCGGCCGATCAACTATCAACTACTATTTAGAAACCTTCCGTGGATATGTTAGAACTTAGTTAAAACTATTGACTATTAGTTCATCAGTAGTCGTTGGGCTTTGCCCATTTCGAATGTGCCTCGGCGCATCTGCCCACACCGAATCGGAAAATATTAAGCCTGCGAGGCGCATTGTATGCCAGCCACAGCCAGCTCGATGGCTATTTCAAATGTCTCAATTTATCCGTATTGTAAGACAGTTCCTAATACATACGATCGTGCCGCCCCCTCGGAGCTGCCCAGGAGCATCCGTGGGCAGTACCTCGCCACCACCAGATGGATTTGCGTTCCAGTGGAACTGTGCCACAAAAACCTCACCGCCACTCAAAGCATCAAAGGATCACCCGTTTCTTGTCTCGTAATGAATGCTGAGCGACAGCCTTCATAATGCCACTTAGGAATATGAGGACGAGGAATTTGATACCTCCTCCCGCGTTACCTCAAATCTATTCCAACCACCCTAGGTTCTCCTAGATAACACTTAGCTATTTACGAAATTCCGTGTTTCGCGCTGTTATTGATTAATACAACCTTTACGAAAAGCGACTATGTTAGTACCTCTCGACAAGATATACAGCATAGGAGACCCCGATTTAGGTCTTTCCTACTTAGCCGGTGCACCGACGGTGTCAGAAACCGTGGCCTTCACGCAATGTTTGAAATGCTCCGCTGGACTCTCCAGGCAGGCAAGTCAATGCATGCGAGATCCTCGTCCGGCGAATTGTTATTCCGGGGCCCAAATGTTCTACCTATTCCAAGCAAGGCATAGACTAAATTAGGCATGCGCGTGTCGTGTCGGCCTTCATCAAGCTTGAAACCAAAGTTATCTTAGGCCATCCTCAGCGTCAAATCCTCAGAGAAGGAATGTGACATTGGTATGCGATTGCTAATCCCATTGGCATAATAAATAATACACCCATTCTAATGTAGGTACCAGCAAGACACAGGCTTTCGTGCGTTGCAATCTTGCAGATCAGTCTTGGCAATCACAGTTTAGCAGCTGCTGATTTGATGTTAACTGCCTACTTGGGCGAGGTGGCTCACTGAGGTTGGGGTCGACTACCCATAGTAGGTAGGTAGTAGACGGTTTCCTAAGTCGCTAATCAATGTAGATGTTTCGCACCAATGTCACATGCCTTGCCAGGCCAGGTAATCTATGCAACGACTACTATTCTTAACCCTCCTATATTGCCACGACTTCTTATTGAACACATCGTTGAGACTCTGAGCGGGGGCTCCCCTTTTGCTATCGTGACCCGTCCACCCAACCTTCCTCAGTCATGAGGATTAAGCTCTATTCGACTATTTTCGGCCACAGTACCCCTAACAAAATGCTACGTTGCAATTTTGTTCAGGGCAGCCAGCCAACTCATGGCATATCAGCCATACTTAGAAAGTTGGCCACATCATCTGAACCATCACCTGCCAAGTAAGTTGCATACTACCTCCTAACAATCCCATGTGCACCAAGCGGGTGAGCTACGGGGATATCACTGCTCCGGTTGTGCGCCCTATAAGAACGCGCTTCACACCCGTGTACTGGAGTAATCCCCAAGGGCATTGTATCGCTTGGTTAGTCTTCCAGCGCCGGCAACTCACCCAAGTTCCTTGTCGACAATCTAACCATGCCTCGTCTTCTTGGCGCGAGTCTCGTGGTGCTCCCGGCTATAGTGTCCACACTATTCGGCGCTGTCCCAGCATTTGCGCAGGACACATGCGCCACTAAAGGAAAGCCAGCAGGCAAAGTTCTTCAGGGCTATTGGGAGAACTGGGATGGAGCCTCGAATGGAGTCCACCCTGGGTTCGGCTGGACGCCTATCAACAACCCGGATATCCTAAAGCACGGGTACAATGTCATCCAGGCCGCATTTCCCGTCATCCTCCCAGACGGCACGGCACTGTGGGCGGACGGCATAGACACGGGCGTAAAGGTCGCGACGCCTGCCGAGATGTGTGAAGCTAAGGCCGCTGGCGCCACGATTCTCCTATCCATCGGGGGTGCCACAGCAGCTATAGATCTCTCGTCGAGTGCTGTTGCGGACAAGTTCATCTCAACTATAGTCCCGATCCTGAAAAAGTATAACTTTGACGGTATTGATATCGATATCGAATCCGGCTTGAGCGGAAGTGGTAGCATTAATACGTTGTCCACGTCCCAGGCAAACCTCATCCGCATCATTGATGGCGTCCTAGCAGCGATGCCCGACAATTTTGGCTTGACTATGGCGCCCGAAACGGCATACGTGACAGGCGGCTCCGTAACATACGGGTCAATCTGGGGATCGTACCTGCCCATCATCAAGAAGTACGTCGACAACGGCCGCTTGTGGTGGTTAAACATGCAGTACTACAATGGCGAGATGTACGGCTGCTCCGGTGATTCCTATGCCGCCGGCACTGTCGCAGGTTTCATCGCCCAAACCGATTGCTTGAATCAGGGACTCGTCATTCAGGGAACGACAATCAAGCTTCCCTACGACATGCAAGTTCCTGGCCTACCAGCTCAGGTTGGGGCCGGCGGTGGTTATATGACCCCTGATTTAGTTGGACAGGCTTGGGATCACTACGGCGGAAAGCTCAAGGGTTTAATGACATGGTCAATCAACTGGGACGGGTCAAAAGGCTGGACTTTTGGCGACAACTTGTTGGGACGAATTCCGTAGACGCCTGATCTAACATCATATAGTTGAGTAAGGTTTGGCGTCTCACGGCATTGCCTGTGGCTGGTTCGTGAATATTCTCATTGTATATATTTTTTGATATCCCAGTACATAAATTGAGCTATTATCTAAATTACTACTGCCTAGTTAGCGGTACTAGGGGTCACCAACTGAAACGTATACATAGCCCCCGTTGGCGGTACTAAATTACCATGACAGAAACTGATAGCTGAGTACATCGTAGCCATGCTCGTAATTGAAGCTTTCTCGCCCAATGACCCAACACTGCAATACTTGGAACGACGAAAGAAATTCAGCAGCATCCGTTTCGCGCCCCTAGAAAAGATCGAGGACAACAAGGCGTCTTGGCTTTGATACTAAGCATAATTTCTGACGATTTTAAACCTTGGGTCTGGAATAAATTAAAGGTCGACGTGCCAATCTTAGATCTCCTGAACCCTAATCGAGAGCGCGTGGAGTGCTGTCAGAATGAATCATAGTGATACGTACGCCGAGGTGGGGCGACTGCTAGACTAACTGATCCGCACCGACTAACCAGACGACTATAAAAATCATCTTTACATTCATGCATTGTCGGCCCCAAACTTCATAAGTGCAGTGCGAATGAAGGAATCACCGAGACACGCCATCGTCTTTGGCGCATCAGGCCTTATTGGCTGGGCTGTCGTCGACCAGCTTTTGCGATCATACCCCGAGGCGGGCACTTTCTCCAAGATCACCGCCGTCACGAACCGCGAAGTTAGATTTCTCGAGTCGCACTGGCCCGATCCGGGCGCAGATCGTCCAATCTTGCAGCTTATCTCGGGTATCGATCTTCGTCGCGGCGATGGGGCTACGTTAGCCAACGCTTTAAGGGAGGCGGTGGAAGATATTCACACAGTTACCCATTTGTTTTACTTAGGTTTGTCACATCGTACGAAGTTCTTCAGCAAAGGAAGTTAACAAGAATAAGTTTTCAGCTCAGTCCCTGATGAAATCGAAGAAGTCGCAACGAATCGACGCATGCTCCGAAATGTCATCGATGCTCACAACTTGCTCAGTCCCAACCTGCAGTTCGTGGTATTTCCTGGTGGAACGCGAGTAGGTGCTTTATATTTAGAGTTTTACTTCCTTATCTGCTAATAATCTTCTATGGGTATGGCATTTACTCTCCAGGAGGCATATTCACTCCTCCCTTGACCGAGGATATGGTGAATAACCTCCCACCGGATTATGCCAAGACTGTCGTATATCCTGCAAATCGCGAACTACTTAGCGCAGCGAGACAAGGGAGAAATTGGACGTGGTGCGAAGTCTGCCCAGATGCGATAGTGAGTTTTCAAGTCGTCGCACTCGGACGTAACTGACGTCAAACGAGATTGGCTTCACCCCCAACGGCTCTCAGTTTAGCTTAGCACTTCATTGGGCACAGTACCTGTCCCTATACGCCCATAACCACGGCGTCGGGCCATCAGCTCAAGGGATTAGGTCGGCCGCTGTTGAGGTGCCTTTTCCCGGAAACGCGGCTGGCGCCAATTCGCTGTTCTCCCCAGCATCCGCTACCAAAATCGCACGCTTCATGATCTACTCTTCGCTCCATTCTAATATATGTGGCGATGGTCAGCTTTTCAATATTGCCGATCATGAGATTCCATGTACATATGGCGAGCTTTGGCCGAGGCTGGCCAGCTGGTTCGGTCTGGTGGGCGTGGGACCCTCTGAGGACTCCCAAGCGCGGATTAATACTTTGGGAGCTGACAAGCTCCCCGGAGACACTCGAACTTTGGCGCCCGGGGAGTATGTAGCAGAGTACAAGGAAATCTTTAGTCAATTTGGGCGTAGGAAAGCTTCCGAAGGAGGTGTTGGCGCTGGCAGTCGGCAATTGGACAGTGTAGGCTATTGGCTGACTTTTGATAGACAGCTGAGCCTGGAAAAGCTGAAGAAAACAGGTTTTGAAGAGGATAATGATCCGATCCAGGGTTGGGTAAATAGTTTTCAGATGTTCAGAGATGCCGGCTTAATATTGTAAAGCATGAAGGTGTTGAGTACAGTAAGAAAGACGCCATACGTCTGTTGGTTGCGCACCTACGCAGCTAAAAAGAAGGTTTATAAAATAACCTAAAAGGGGGTAGCTACCGGATCCCCAGCCTCTATAGGCCCTGATGGTGAATCATATGTACTATGATAAAACTACACCTACCGTCCTTTGGGACATACATACTTAGCTCAGTGGGTTGGACCTACAACCCATCAACCCCTGTAAAGGTCTACTTTACCCAGTCTATTTATTAACACCCAATATCAGCTATGCAATCAGGCTTCGCATTATTAACCTGATTACAATTCACAAAATTTAGAGTTGTATTTGTTTTCTTCGCTGGATACTAGGTTGAGATCTGGATCACTTTCGAAGTTCATATCCGGACCCCCCTCGAACTCTAAAAGTGTCTGCAGCCCTCTGATTGGTCAGTTCAGTGTCTGCAGCCTATCTATTGGCCAGTTCCCTAATAAAGAATCAACCATAACTCTATTTTAGACTTTGAGGCTTACGTATCTGGGCTCTGTATGATGTTCTGAAGCCCCTGAACGAATCGATGGTATTTTAGGAAGGCGGTCGAGGGGGGGGGTCCCAGGGGGTCCCACCTGGTAATACATCCTACCTACCTATATATTAGTAGAATATTTTCAATTGAAGTGCTTTGTCACTTTGATTTCCGGCGTATTTAAAATAGAACTTCGCCGGCAAAGCTTTCTATTTTAGTGACGACTTGCTTGGCGCTACCGGGCATTTTTATACATACTTAGTCTGACTTGTCGTGTCCTAGGTAATGCCTATAAAACCACAAGAGATAAAAGTATCGTCGCTAAGATCGAGATGCTTTTACCAAATATGCCTAGAACAGAGACAGGGCGGAAGTTTCCATTATGAAGCCGGGGACATTGCTGTGGATCATTAGCCTCGTAAATACTGGGGACACGATCTACGAGGTCCATTGCTAGCTGCTCTTTATGACGGTTATAGTGGTATTTCTAGGTAGATATAGGGGTTCCATAGATATCCCCTTTTTAACGTTGGATGTTTACGAATTAATTGATTACATATTAAGCCCGAACTATCTACTAATATATATTTACTTCATTCGCTTTGTAGCCAATTCGTCGGGCACACGCACGCCCAACTCGTGTAGGCACTTTGGACCGTTTGGTTTAAATTCGAACTATCCCTTCGTTTTACAACACACCGGCTATGTAGGTAAGCAGGGTGGTATACTTTAAAATACTTACGATATACTCCCGAGGTCTTCCTGCCGGCATAAACTTAGTGCCCCTAAGTGACTGCTCTCTTTAACAAAGTTTAGCATAGGCCGATATGACGATTAAAGTTCCAGCCCGAACCCTGTCAGGTAAGTTAATACGTTGATTCGAAGTCTCTGCATTCTCGTTGCTCATGTGGTTACCATGTTTACTATGGATTTAGCCTTCCATAAATAAACACGCTTTTCTCATTTTCTGTTTCCCAGAATCTCTTCCCCCTCCAATCTTTTTTATTGCTGATCATCGACTGTTGTCGATTATTATAATCGGTTACTACTATCAGCTATTATCATTCAAATACTATCATCGTAATTATCTCACGATGTCTCCCATTAGCGAACGCATCGGTACTGTTCGCCGCGCCACCCCGCGGGCAACGCCAGGTCAGGACACCATAACCTCCCACCACGTCCCAGAATTGGCGCCGCGAAACGGCCCAAAAGAAAGTGAGTTGGTGGCAATTCCTCCTATTAAAGGTGTCCAGTTCCATACTTACCCAGGAATTCCAGCACTATCCACACCACCGTGCGAGCACCCTATCGACGAGGAGCTCCCGAGCTATGAGAGTATACGGTTCCAGGGACCACCAACATATACCCGCCGTCCTCCCACCCCGCCTACCCAGTCACCTACGCGGGCTTCCAGTTCCACAGGCCTCTTGGCCAGACTACGTTCGCTACTGAGAAGCCATCGAGACCGCTCGAAGACGCCAGACACCGAGCATCAACACACACAACACCTAATCGAGCAAGTCGAGACCGAACTCGGTCTCCTTCGGGACGTGCAATCTGCCACAACGCGCGCAAACGAAATGGACGCAGCCTTGAAACTCGAGAGGGAAACATGCTCCCCGGCGGAGATAGCACAGAAGCTCGGCGAACGGGAAAAGCTGGGCAACCGGATCGACGACACCTACCGCAAACTTAACACAATAGCAGAGGCAGATTTCAGCTCAGAGTGGCGCTTCATGGCGACGCCACGAATCACGGTCCTCGACGCGAAGCTGCGCCGCCTAGGCGAGCTCGACAAGGCGCAGCAAGATCTACCCAACATCGAGAAGAGAATAGAAGACCTCGGCATAGTCATGGCGTCTCCCAGATATTCCGGGATGAGCCAGTCGATGGCCTTGAAGATGTTCAACGAGCTCCTCAGGGATAAGGGTGCTCTCATCCGAAAAGTCACCGCGATTAAAGGAGATATTGCCAGGTTCGATAGGGGCCTGGAGAATCTGCTGACACAATATATGAGCTGAGGCATTGGATCTGTCTAGCAAGATGAAATCAATGCAGATTATTTAATGGGGTTACTGGTTGATTCAAGAGTTTGTTATATCAGTTGAGAAATATTGACCATGAAGGTCATGTTTCATGCATGGTTTAAGGCGCTTGTCAGCGTGCTATCGGCCGAGGAGACGAGATACGATTTACGATTCGTGCGTTGTATACGTTGACGGCTGGGTTGGAAAGCCGTCAACTATACTTCAACGCTTCATGTATATATCACTATCGCTGTACGTGGACGAAGTCCCGTATGGGAGCCGACGTACTGCACAGGTTTTGTACTCGAGGGAGGTTCCCTGTACACGCGAGCCGAAAAGCTTGCGGCGAATGCGTACGTTAGGAATATGAAAAACAGGAATTCACTTGGCATCGTCTAAATTGTTTGAGTGTTCGTGCGTGGTCTTGTAGAAGAAGCTGTTGCGCTTGTCCTCAATCTCCTCCATGACGGCCCCGTCGGTGTCACTGATGTCGAACAGGTCTCACAATTGTTCTTTTGCATGTATGAAACTTGTAACCGCGGTGAAGTTTAACGTTGGCAGTCCCAGGGATATTACTGACCCTCAGATCAGCGGGCCCAGTGAGGAATCTCGGATGAGATTTCAGATACAATCCATCCCTCGTTCGCCTGCGTTAAGAAATGCTAGGAAATAAGTTTCAGTGATGAGTCGGGTACTTGGTAGGTATCTTGCTCCCCTACCCGCGAAACTCACATTTTAGCCATCGCTTTTCTTCGTCAGACTTCATTATTAGTAAATGTAGAGCGGCATCCACGTCATTGGTGGTGCTAACTAGCGTGTCTACTTTTCTAACGACGTGGACAGCTATGTCTTCCCGGTCTCTTCGGATGAGCTTGAGAATTCACAATTTGGCTCGCCAGTCTCGAAGTTCAAGTGATGTTAGTGAGAGACTTGGGGACCAGAACCCAATGTACTCATATTTTCGGGAGTCACAGAGGTGTCTTCACTGACTGGGTTATTGGATTCTCGCTCTTAGCTGTAATATCTGTAAGACATCCGAGGAGAGACATTTCCTAATCTCTCCCTTTCACTATTGTCTTTAGTCACTTTATCACTGGCTACGGGTGTTAGAATTAAGGGACCAAAGTTAAGAACCCGGCGCTTACGACCCAGTCGAGTGAAGAACAAGATACCCCTTTCTGTAGCAACACGTTATCTCCCAAGCCCACTGCATAATTCAGGATGGGCACTGCCTTCGGGAAAGTCCCCAGAAACAGCCCAGTGTCTGAAAAGACCTTCTCAAGCTCGTTAGATGCGTTTACAGTCTTCTTTCAAATTTCAGCGCCCTTCCTAGCTGCCTCTTGGATAATTCATACTACTCCAAGGATCAGACTCGGGAGTAATGCTATCCACTTACAGAACCGCCGATATGCACTGGCTCAGTAGTGCCGCCAGCGGCCTACCGCGAAAAGTGCCGAACGCCCACGCTGACCCCTGCCAGCCTCGCAAAACCTCGCTAAATCATGCTGCCCTGCATAGTACCATACGCTCGTCTGCAGTGTTCGGGCCTTCCCACCCCCTGTAAACGTTAAAACCACGTCACAGCAAAAGTAAAGATATTTTCCCAATACGTCATCTTGTCGTAACCCTTCTTTTCCGGATCAACGCTGGGCCTAGAGGCAGGGTGGTGCTGGTCTGGTTGCATCGTGTCCCGGTGGTGGCGCCAGCAGTAGCAGGAGTCTGGAATGTGTTGTCTTCTGCCACTTCTGGGGCTCAATAGCGATGTATCCAGTGCCATGTGCCATAGATGTCATAAACCCATAGATGAGTTTTCGTAATATGAATGATGTCCCGGGAGATAGTTCTCAACAAGGCTAATTTCCAAAGCATGACCTTGGTCCAGCGGAAATTCACCCTTAGACTCCGCCGTCTTCTGAGGCGGTCAACGGTAAGAATAGGAAGTGGGTAGTCCCTCCATCATATCTTCAAATGGTGAGATTACCCCTTTGTCAACGCTTGCCCCTCTCATCAAAATCTGATAGTACTGCCCGTGGTTAGTTTTCATCGAGACCTCGAGCTCCAGCACCTCGAAAACTTCGATGATGACCTGCAGAACCTCTATACCAGGTATCATGGAGTCGCAGAGCCCAGCGACGTCGAAGTCGCATTGGTAGAACTCGCGGAGCCTCCCACGAGTTATTTTAGGTTGATTCCGACGGTGGACTTTGGCAATCTGGTACCATTTGGTCTGTGCAACATTCATGTTCATGGCCAGCCAGCGAGAAAACAGAACTGTGGGATCATATCGCAAAGAACAGAGCTCGCCACCCTGATCTTGCAAATCATATATGAAACGCTAGTCTTCGCCATATTTCTTCGTCAGGCGTATCCAATTGGGTGCTACCATGAGGCTTAAAGACACCACTAATTGTCCGGCTATTGGCGGCACATCAGTGAGTCTTTAAGTCATTAAAGGCTAGCATGCATAACGCAGAAGACGTGTTCACGAAGTGAGAGGTCCGCACTAACTCGGTCACGAGTACCTTTGGCCTTTGGCGTCTTCGACAGTACATTGGGACGAGTCGAGTTCGGCTCTCCATTCACCATCTTGCCGCGTCTTTGCCTAGATTAAAGCAGGAGATAAGTTTATGGTCGACGGGGCCGCACTGCACTACTAAACGCTACCAAATATCGTGAGGTTTGATGCACAAACTGAAATTTGGGTTCTTTGAATCATCTAAGACTCGTACCCAACGTACCTATACGGGGTAAGACAAGGGCTCCGCCATCCGCGCAGAGTTACAGTGTCTTAGATTGCTATTTGCTTCAAAACAACAGCCTCCTTCGTTATAGACTGCATAGAACCTGAAAATATATCGCTTCACCCAGGATCTTATGAGACGACAGCAGCGTCGAGCTAGTGGCGCGTGAAAATCGAAAAGGTCGAAGTCGTGCTCATTAACCCTGACACTCGTTCTAGAAGCATTGTCACGCAGTTCCTTAACCTCACTACGTCCATATATACACAGCGCTTGATAATCTGGAAACGAAAAAGGGACGAAGAGATCGCTTGGATGGTGTCCACGACAGGTTTGTTGACAGTCATATGATTTAAGATATACTACCTCGTATGTACTGCAGTAGTTAAAATAGAGCTGCTGAACTTTCGCCTTGGTGCCTTTCCCCAGGGGTCGAATGGCCAAATCCGTCAGAGGTCACACTGGACCCTGGAAATTAGCGCAAGCCGCTCTACTGTAATTACACCATGTGCTCCACGAATGCTCTCGTACGGATCTCGTAGGCCGAACACAAGTTGGGGCCAGTCTTGAGAAACTACATGGTAGACGCAGGTCGACAGGTAGTGTGTAATATCCTTACACGTGTAGGTTAGATAATACTTGCATGTCGTGAAGTTGCCAACTCTTAGAAGTCACGTCATACTAGAAATATAGTCGTAAGACGAATGATAAAATCTCTGATGGCTTCAGATATTGTGTAGCCTCGCCGTACCCAAAGTTTACGTAGCTGTCAATGCCTTTCTAGGACTTACAGGAGAAAAATGGGTGGGAAAAAGGATGTTGATTTATTAGAAAGGATGGTCAGACAACCGTACAGAAGTCCTACACCTTCCTCACCAGCAGTTACACACTGTGACTGCCCAAGTACCGGAGGCAGCGGACCACATTCCCCTGACGGAATGACGGATGACAGGGTGCGCAGGGTTCGACACCACAACACCGCGACACATTTCGAATTTATTCATCTTCGTGGAGTTTCCTACAGTAGTTATTAGTTATTTCGAGTATAGATGTTCTCAGAGGTCAGGTAATGCGCGTTATTCTTGCCGCCCGCCCCCAATTCAGCATATGATGTTGTTGACATATCTACGCGAGTCAGTTTACATAACAGATCCAAGCGCGCCACGTATTGCTGGAGGAGGTATCGTGGTTTTGCGACTGATCTTTGCGTGGTTCGGGGTTAGGAATTGATGATTTTTACGTAAGAGGAGAAAAGCATTGGTAATCTATGCTGTACCTGGCGTGAAGTGACATACTGAGGAGGGTCTGCGGGGACGCTTGCTAATCCCGCACTGCCCAGATGTGTTGCACTTGTGCTGTTGTCCAGGTTGCATGTGCGACAGCGCAATAGGCGGCAGCGAGTACTGCGAGTTAGTGGTGGAGTGATGCCCGTGCCGGGAGTGGTGCTACCGTACCTTAGGTGCAGGTTCACGAGCCCTTGAAGCGTTAGGTACCGGGATTTCTGCCCAGATAAACAATTTCGGACCTGTGGCCGGTTACTTCGTAATCACTCGGTAACACCTAAGCCGAATCGGCTGGACTGAGTAAAGTTTCGTTTCCAGACTGAGCAGGCGACATAAAATCTTGCCCCGCCAAGTTGTCTTCAAACAGTGAGCACACATCCTTGGCACTCGGGCCTACAGTAAAAAGCTGCTCGTCTTCTTTGTTTCCGACTTTGAGTACAGCCTACTTGCAGTAATTGATACCTTTTTCTTTGATAGGTGGTAGGTACCTCGAGTCATTAGAATCCGGCGGTTGTTCAGGGTTGCTACCCTTATAAGTCATGCTGGTCTGCATTGTCGTATACAGTATAGAAATCCTGTACGCAAAGCACCGTTTAGCCCCATAGGTGCAGTACCAATAAAGCAAATTCTAGCATCGGGCAAAAATCGGGGCACCGTGTGCACACGATACCCTTACGGTGGCTTATTACTAGAAAACAACAAGAGAATTCTTTCCCAGCGTCGATGGTGATCTGTGAATATCCACCATAGCCACTATGTCTAGACTGGGTCTGACAACTAGGTTTAGGTCTTGGTTCGTGGATACCGTCAACGGAGCAGCCGGCCCCGTCGTCGTTGGCGATTTGTTCTTAAATTCATCGGGTCTCGCGCCCAGAAATAAAAATAACACCACCCGCCCGACTGGTGTCAACCGTGATAGGTGTGACAGTCGCAATTTTCACACTCAACAGGTGCGGCATATAGCGACTCGCCAACTCTTGTCATGGAGCCACACTACCCAGACCCTCCCCGCGAGCTTGATGACCTCTTGCCCCAGGGTGTCGAGCACGCCAGAGATGTCGGGGCGGACAGGGACCTAAACAGAAGCCCGGGCAGCCGCGCGCCGCCAGCAAACAACACACAGCAGGAGAGGCCCAAGGTCCGGTTCAACGGCGAGGACCATTCGCACGCAGAAGCTGCAAGGGCCCGGGGAGAGCAACAGTCGCCCGTGCCCTCGGGAGCAAGGAAGCTGCGGCCAGCGCTGGCAAGGAACCCCAACTCTTTCGGCTCGGCTACGAGCGACGTGGCCGCCGAGCCTCTCAACCCGGCAAAGCTCGCATCCGCTGCAGCCGCCGCAGAGCGTGCTCGTGCCGTTGCCGTCGATGCCTGGCGCGACTCTACTTCTAGCAGAAGATGGTCCATGGAATCCGAGGCCGTGACTGATGGCAGCTACTCCGAGGTCCCCATGGCTGGTTCATATGCTCCTCCGGCCCATGGCGATGCGCCTTCGGGCGACCATGCCACTAAACTTGAGGCCGAAGCAGAGGGGCTTCTCAAGGCTCACACTCAACAACTGAATAGCGCATTGCGGGATATTTCAGGTAGGTTGTTTATTCGGCCTTTCCGCATCGTATGTTCTTGGGATGACATTGCCTGTGAGGCATCAAACTACCTCATGCTAGACAAGCATAAGCCGCGTCTGTTGCAGTGCGCTGTAGAATATTAGAAGAGAGTTGCTCTGTCTCTTATTTTCCTCTAACTCTATTTTAGCAGGCAACCCATCCCAGGCAGAGCTGGACACCGGCATCGCAGACGAATCTCACGTTTCATCTGGAAATGCCAGAGGTGGCGTTTTCTACCAGCTCCTTCAAGCCTACCGCAGTCCGATGTATGACCTCGCTCAGGATCAGCAGTTCAAGAAAAACGATACCCCGGGATCTTCAGGCACAGCAACTCCGACACGGAGAAAATGGTACGACCAAGATAAAGAAACACGGTCCCAGGAAACGATCGCCGGGTTAGCCGCGGCATCCATGAAGCTCGCAAACCCGAACAACAGCAACCCAGAAGTCCGCAACCGACGAGGACATAAGAGAACCACCAGCGGGAAGCTAATGTCGATGATGGGATTAGCTCGGGAGGAGGAAGTGAAGATTAAGGTCCATGTTGCCGACATTCTCAAGCGTCAGAAATACATTGTCAAGATGTGTCGAGCCCTGATGCTATTCGGCGCGCCCACTCACCGGCTAGAGGAATACCTCGCCATGACGGCTAGGGTATTAGAGATCGACAGCCAATTCCTCTACATCCCCGATTGCATGATCATCTCGTTTGACGATGTCCTCACACACACAACTGAAGTAAGAATTGTTCGCACCGCTCAGAGCGTCAACCTCGGTAAGCTCAAAGACGTGCATGATATCTACAAGGAAGTCTTGCACGACGTCATAAGCCTGGACGATGCCCTCTCGAGGCTGGATCAGGTGATCAAGGCGGGACCTCGCTACCCTGTGTGGGTTTGCGTTCTAATGTACGGATTCGCAAGTGCCGCGGTGTCATGTTTCTTTAAAGCACGCCTCATTGATTTGCCTATCATCTTCGCCTTAGGCACCCTTTTGGGCTTTCTACAACTTGTCGTCGCTCCCAGATCGAGAACCTATAACACCGTCTTCGAAGTCAGCGCTGCGATTTTATTCAGCTTCCTTGCACGTGCCTTCGGGAGCATTCGTGGGGGGAATTTGTTCTGTTTCTCGGCGATAACGCAGGGGTCCATTGCCCTGATTCTTCCGGGGTGGCTTGTGCTGTCTTCCGCGTTGGAGTTGCATTCCAAGGCCATGGTGCCCGGCGCAATTCGGCTTGTCTATGCCATTATTTATTCACTATTTCTAGTTTACGGTATCACAGTAGGGACTGCTTTATACGGTGCTATCGATTCGAATGCGGTCACGGAAACGACATGCCAAAATCCACTCAGTCCTTACTGGAATTTCCTCTTCGTGCCCCTCTACATCTTTTTCATCACATTCACTGTTCAAGCTAAGTGGACTCAAATGCCTGTCATGATTCTTATCGCCCAGGCAGGCTATACAGTCAATTTCTTCGCCAGCCAGAGGTTTGCCGCCAGTCCTTCTATCGCATACACGTTCGGAGCGTTCGCCGTGGGTGTATTGGCGAACTTGTATAGTAGGGTAAGGCACGGAGTTGCGGCAGCGGTTCTCCTACCGGCCGTTTACGTTCAAGTCCCCGGCAGTCTGGCTTCGACAGGCGCCATCACAAGCGGCCTGGTAATCGCCGCCAACCTCACGAATCCGAATGGGACAGGGTCTGATGTAAGTCTCCAAAAAGGATATCCCATTATAACATTCGTAAAGCTTCTGCCTTCTGTAGCTCTGCTATCGCTCGGTTCGATGACATCGGTTCAATTTGAATGTCATATAACACGATGACGCCAAGTCCACATCGCAGTCGCGACACCTCGATGCCAAAGCCAACTCTGCACAGTGTCATCGCTTTTCCAGCTCATGCTAACGTAAATCTAGGCCGACAATACGCAGCTAAATGCATCGGTACGCATAATCTCTATCCAAGTTATCTCATTTCCCTCGACTATGTTCATTAACCATGTTTGTTACTCCTAGGTCTTTAACGTAGCTGCTAGCATGATTCAGATTTCAATCGGCATCACTGTTGGCCTGCTCATATCTGCTTTAGTTGTATACCCCGTGGGTAAACGGCGTAGTGGCCTATGGACTCTATAGAGAATATCGTGTATCAATCGTCCGGGTTGCGAGGGGTCTTCAGACCCCGCTTTAATCATACCCTTTTGTATGAACACGAGGGATGTGAATAGAAGGCGCGTAATGATTGTGAACGATGCCATACTGTTCTGCTAGCATTTGTGTGGCATTATTTTTAACTTATTAGATGATACTAAGTGCATCACTCATTACACCATTACGCCCTCAATCGACTTTGAAAGCCCATACATCTTACATTGTACATGTAATAGGCACCTAGTAGGAACTGGGTAAGTCTATGTTTCCTTTCATTAATATTAGTCTAGATGCAAGCTATCTCAACTCCCAGCTCAATCAACCCATTGGATATATTTAGAGATATGCGCCGTCGCACATCTCCACTAGGTACTCGTTTCCGAAGGTGGCTGTACATCATGACATCGCCATCCCAGCAAGATGCTTAACGGGTTATTGGAGAGTGTGGATCCCGGGGAACTTGAGGGGAAAACCCATTCACTCTCCGTTTTCGGGGTTCAGAGATTCGCGTCATTCGGCGAAGAGATATCTTGAGAATATCCCAAATCGCGATCGTGTAAAGTTTCGTGTCTCCTGACCGAGAATTGCGTTTTCAGCAGTGCCGACTAAGAAAAGATATCGTTTCGTTCGAAACTGGCAATCGAGCGCTCAAGTTGGAAACACCCCGGGTTCCAGGAAGTCGCTTTCGGACGAAATGGCCAAGCTTACAAATTACATCGCTTTTGTGAACCCGGGGACTGGTCTGGACCAAATTGGGCATCTTGATATAGAGAAAAACACGATACAGCCATTGAGCTTCCTTTCCGGGACCCCAGTGAAGAATCTTTATCAGGTTATTGAAGCGGGGTCACCAGATAAGTTGGTCGCCGCAGGATCACCCATTCCAGCAAACTCAGTCAAGATCTTGCCTACGATATCCGGTCGCGATGTGTTGGCAGTGGGTAAGAACTACATGGAGCACGCGAAGGAGTTCAACAGCTCTGGTTACGATAACTCCGACAAGGCTGATCGTCCGAGCCACCCGGTAATCTTCACCAAAAGAGCGACTTCAATCATTGCCAATGGCGAAGATATCCTACTGCACGAAGACTTCACCTCGACTACCGACTACGAAGGTGAGATTGGCGTTATCCTTGGTAGCCCCGGCTTTCGTATCAAGGAGCATGACGCCTGGGACTACGTCTGGGGATACACCATCATAAATGACGTTACGGCCCGCGAGAGACAACGAGACCACAAACAGTTTTTTATCGGAAAGTCGGCTGACACATACTGTCCTATTGTAAGGACGTCCCAACCCCAACTTTAACCGGATACACGCAAAGGATTGTTTCATTCTGATTCACACTTGAGACCTTGCTAACAGCACCAGGGTCCCATCGCGGTGCCAAAGGAGGATCTCCCAAAGACTCTTCGAGTCCAAACCCATGTAAACGGGGAACTGCGACAGGATTCGACAACTGATGACCTCATCTTCCCCATACCTGAGCTCCTCGCCGTTATGTCCGCAGGTCAGACCCTCCAACCAGGAGATGTGCTAGCTACCGGGACTCCCGCTGGCGTGGGAATCGGAAAGCGGCCGCCAGTATTCCTGAAACCTGGCGACGAGGTTTCCATTTCCGTCACAGGCCTCGGCACTCTGACGAATAAGATCGCCCAATCAAGCACAAGCAATAGCACAGTGTCTCGTGTCCATTCGGCGTCCGCCTTTGAATTGACGAATGCCACCAAGACAGCCGGTAAAAAGGCCGGTCTAACGGTGATAAACGGCAAGCCTATTTCATATCAACAGATGGGCTCAGGCAACGAGAATATAGTCTTCGTTCACGGACTAGGCGGGACGAGAGAATATTGGACACCCCTTGTTTCCACATTGTCTCTCGCAGCTTCAGCGACGCTCCATCTATACGACTTCGAAGGTCACGGGTTAAGTCCTACTCACCCCCTGAGCCAGCTCACCATCGAATCCCTAGCGGCCGACCTCGCGGGCGTCTTCCAGACCGCTGGTATCTCCACTTCGGCACCCGCTACACTCATCGCTCACTCGATGGGGTGCCTGATAGCGATGAATTTTGCCCTAGAGAACTCCAGTCTAGTGAAAAAGCTGGTTCTAATGAGTCCGCCGCCATCCCCTCTGTCCGAAGCCGACAGCCGCATTTTTCTTTCTTGCGCCGCGCTGGCGCGGACGGGGGGCATGGCAGCTGTGGTAGATGAGACCGTGGGCCACGAACTACAGGGTTTCACCAAGCAGAATAACCCTCTTGCTATCGCCGCCACGCGCCTAAGTCTTATGGGCCAGGATCCAGAGGGTTATGCGAAAGCTTGTCACGCCATCGCCGGTGCGACGACGCGACTCGAGGTTGAGAAGCTGGATGTCGACACTTTGATCATAGGCGGTCGAGAAGACACATTCTGGGACCCTGTGTATTGCACGGAATACAACCAGCGTATCAGAAATTCACGCCTTGTGTTGCTTGAGAATGTTGGACATTGGCTTGTTTTTGAGGATGTTGAGGGTGTTGCCAGAGCAGTTAGAGAAGCGTTATCTTGAAGTAGTGCGATTTATCTTCAGCGTATGTGGGCGAACCAAGCGCCAATGTGGCTAAGGAAAACACGAAAGCCAGGTAGGCAATTAGTTTTTTCATCAGCGCATCCAATAATAGATCGCGTACACGTTCAATTATCTTGTGCACCAGGGTAAGCCCCCCCCTATTCTGGGGTAGCGCAAGTCCAGCATCGAAATCATTGTTTTGCAAAAATTAGGAATTGAAGTCGTATTGCTGCTTAGAAATGTTCAATTGTAAAGGACGTGGGAGTCTACGATATACTTAAGAATAATATACCTAGAAACGAAAAGGCAACACCCCAAACGTCCTATTCAGATCGTCAATCTCGCTAAAACCAGAGAAAGGACCTTCCCATTCTGTTTCCGCTACATTGGGTAGCATGAGTTGTTCGTTGGCGAAATCCACCCCTGGCGCGTAGTTGTTAATCTCAAAGCCAGCTACTTCCTCCCCTACCGTGCTCTCCTGCTCCCATATCTTCTGCCGATCTGTTGTGTGGCAATCTTCTATAGCCTCGATAGCAGTGTTCCGTTCAGTAGTTTTTCCTTCAGCATCGCCCCCTTCCAAGGTCTGATCAAGCTCTATAACTCTTTGGCCCATAAAACTCTGGGGTGAGGCCAGATCACACCCCAATGCCGGCTCGTAGGTGAAGTTACGGCCATTTGGTTCAGCGACTGTGAGATCAAGGCCGTCCCACCAGGCTTGAGGTATGTAGTCTATGTCATAGGTCCCGTCAGGTATTTCGTCGCTATCATCCTCGATGTTGTTGGCTTCTCCGGTTCCATCGTCTGAGTCGTCAGATTCATCTGAAGAGTTAACAAAAGAACTGTCAGATGACGCCACACTACACCAGCCATCACGACCATGCCCCATCTTTCGGAAGCGCCAGTCATCGGTCCCTTCATCATATTGAAAATAACCGTCTTCCTTAAGAGTGTGAGGCCGATCGTAAAGAACCTGGTGTCTTTCCCCCCACGATCCATATTCCTTAAGAAGATTTGCGACAGCGTAATGGGCCTCCTTCCTTGCAAGGCCAACAGACCGAACATAATGTATTCGCATCCTCCCCTCCAAGTTTGTGCCTGATTCTAAGAGAAACTGGACCATGTCGAGCCTTCCATTCTCAGCTGCGCCCTCAAGTGCCGTGCGACCCATCCACTTTGCTGGCGGTGCATTTATATCTGCTCCCCTTGATAACAGCAGTTGCGCTATGCTAAGATGCCCTCCAATCGCAGAATATTGCAACGCGGTTGCGCCCTTTACCATTTGTCCTGGCTGATCCACAATAGCCCCACGGTCGAGAAGAATCTTGGCCGCATCCAATCGTCCTGCAGCTGCCGCCACTTGCAAAGCTGTTTGGCGACCCCACAGCAGGTAGTCGCGTACCCCTCCGTTAAATTCCGTACTAGCTCCGGCATCGAGTAGAAGGCGAACCAGTGCTACATCGCCGATGCTTGCAGCAAGCATCAAAGGAGATTCGTAGAACCGAGAAACAAAATCTAAAGAATCGACCAGTTTGATGCACCTCTGTACTCTTTGCGTGCAGCATGAATGAATCGAGTAGATGAGAAGTTCCTGGCGGCACGACAGGTCCATGCTTTCCAGAGGGTACAAGGCCCAGGTTGCCGCATGCGCATCACTTACAATGTCTCTTACCAAAGGCGGCATATCCCCATCTTGAAGTTTGTATCCACGCCGGACCATTTCTTCAACAGCAGGCTCGATTGCGGAATGAATGGCGTAGCCAAGAGGTGTTACTCCATCACCATTGCAACACGGATAGGGCTTGTTGGGAAGTGAGTCTTCAGACTCATAAAACCAGAGTCCCTCATCTGAAATCCGATAATAGGACCCGGATGGGCTGGGAAGAAATGGATCACGTAGAAGTAAGGATACGAGATCCCATTCACGTTCTTCTATGGATATCACGAGTGACGAGGCCTCGTGGCTGTCAATCTCTCCGGGAGGTCGGTAACCTGCTAAGAGCTGAACAATAGAATTGTCTTTCGACTTGATAGCTGCCCGGACAGCCAAATATAAATCCTCAGATCGATACAACCCTCCCAACAAGAAGTATGACCGGATAATTGAAATCGCATCGCCTATTTCCACGGTGGTCTCAAGAACCATCCTAACGTTTTGATTAGCCGACAAGACGTTGGGGCCCTTAAAAACAAGATCGGAAGTCAATGCGCTGTTGCTCAGGCCGGCCGCTTGAGCCAGTTTTTCACCACGTATATTCGAATGGTGTGATACGAGCAGCGTCGCCGTACCTCCATTCCCACTCCATAAGGCCAATTGGAGGGGGCTTGCAACAGCGACTGGCAGTAGCCAGTCGAAATAACCAAACCGTGGCGATGGTGTGTAGTGCACATTGTAATCAGCTCCACGACACATGAGATGCCGCACCAGACTTGTATTCCCGTGGTACGCTGCAACGTGTATCGGCGTAGGCGTTGATGCCTGTAAGATCCCGTCTCCTGGTCTCGGGCCAATGTGAGTACCTAGCCCCAGCAATAATTCAGCGATGATGATGTCTTTGTTCCAGGCTGTCGCAACCAAAGGTGTAACATCCCCGGCCCATCTATCAATTTTCAGTATACCAGGATGGTGCACCAAAAGTTTCGACGCTGTATCTGCGTCTCCTGCTAAGCACGAAGTTATAAGCGCCTGCTCGACGACCCGTACGGACGCTTGCGCAGGATGTAATAGCACCGGTTGGAGCAGCCGCCCAATTAATCTCTCATTTCCCGAGGCGATGGCCAAATTTAGGGGCGTGAAATCTATCCCAAGTGCCATCAATTCGCCGGAGGACCACCGGCGATGCCAGCACCCACGCCGTGAGACTTCAGAGTATGTATACAAACGCATACTCACGTCTTTTTCGATCAAGAATTTTGCCATGCAGTTGTTACGCCTAGCCATGGAAATGGCGATCGGCAATATTAACTTCAAACGTTGGCATCTACGACACGACGCGGATTGGTCGACCAGCGCACCATGTTCGACAAGTAGTTGTGCGAATTCCATGGATTTATCGGACATGCCAGTAGAACCGCCCGCGAATGCAGCAATCTCTAGAACTGAGACTCTCTTGAGACAGGCGCTATTGACACTTGCTCCAGCGTTTAACAGTATCTTAGCAAGGCGGAGGTCGCACGTGAGGGCTGCTTCGTGTATACTACTCCATACGAATGGTGTTAAGTTCAAGAAAAGATCTATCATCCCACGTTCAATTCTGCAATCAATGTATGCAGAGGATTGTATCTCGATATTTGGATCTACGCCAGACTCAAGTAGGCGCGATACCATTGCGTAGTTCTTATGTCGGATTGCAGCTCCAAATACTGCCTCCTTGATCGCATGTGTTGTTGCGCAGTGGCCAGAAAAGATGCATGATAAAATTTCTGGATTGCTACGCGAAACCACTTCGACAAAACGTGGTATAAGTCGGTCATAGACGCACAGACGGCCCTCGTCATACAGTCTGTTATTATTCGAGAGGCTGAAAAAGACGAGTTTGAGCGTTTCCGTCGCCATCGATAAAGACAATTGTTTTTGTGTTAGGGTCCCGGCTTTCTGGTGTCCACCTACAGAGTCATCCGGAATCATATCGGTAAGAAAAAGGGCCGCTTTGCGAAGTTCCAAAGGGTTCCTTAATACGTCGAACAAAAGTTTGAATGCATTTTCCCCTTTACACTGGAAAATGCTTGCTTCGGAGCCAAGCGCGGCGAAGAACGTATTCAAAAGACCAGACGGATCTCGCAACGCTTTCGACAGTTTAGTTATCATTGATATTTAGTAAGTGCCATGAAAACCTACCGGGCAATATTTTGTTCTTGAAATGGAACCAAGGAAGAGATGGCCACGTAATATCTTCAATGATAGGAGGAGTCTGGGCCCGAATAATCATTTCATTTAGCGCCTCAGGACTGGGGGCTTAGATATCATTAGTATAATACTAGAATATCCATTCCACTAAACTCACGTCTTTTTCCAAAATCTCCAGCAGTAGGGATGGTGGTGTATCGCCGGGTTTCCTTGCGTACTCTACTTGGAGAGAGAGGGACTCCAAAGAGGGTGACCTCGGACTGTTTCCCTGTTCTTCTTTGAAGCTGATGGCGGAGATGCTGCCAATTCTCCTTCTTCAAATTCTTCTTGACGCCCCATTTCTTGAATTGGTACTCATATTGACTCTTCCTGTGGACGAATTAGTATAATCAGCAACACAGTGAGGCTGTGCTTACTTCTTGGCGAAATTGTGATTTTGCTGCATATAGGAAGCTACCTGATGGAGAGAGGTGTTTTCTAACAGGTAGAGGTGTAAGATGATTGCTTTATGCCGCTCCCAATCGTCAGACGCCATAGTTGAGGATGTTGAGGTGAGGAGAGCAGAAGGCAATGAGGAAAGGAGATGGAGGACATGCAGTAGCGACTGGTACTTAATCATTCATATAATCTCAAAATGTTACCCCGGGGCTTTTCCCTTCTACCCCTGCATTATTTCGTGGCGATATGATTGGGTAGTACCAGAACCAGAATGCAGCCCCCATCTCATGACACCTTTTTGATTCGTTTCGCACTCTAATTGGTTAAAACCAAAACTGGAATGCATAAGTACTTGCCTGGATATGTTTGAGGTCTGAGAGCTGGACTCTGGGTCTCGGCTTACAGCTGAGCCTAAAAGCTCATCTTTCTCGGTGGCCCTTCCCTTTTCCTTCTAAGGTTAGTAATTCTGATATGCGACGCTACAAAGACTATTTCCCTTCAGGTATTGATATGACAAACGGTGAACGCACGAAGAGAGCCTTGACAGGTGAACTCGTTGTGTGTACACCTCCTGCGAGGGGATGTCAGATATTAGCGCCACATAGGTCCTGGGTAGCTACTTTGCCGGCGGCCGCTCCTTATAACATGCAGTGATTGGGCACTACCAAAATCTGAATGCATGGAGCAACTTGGGAAGGCTGAGCGAGAAGCGGGTCGATTCTGCCTAAGTCACTGGCTTACGCAGTTTGACGAGCCGACGGCAGCCTTATTAATGTTCGTACAGTAATTGGACAGCTCCAAAATCAGAATCGAAAATAACCCGCTCTCTTAGATTCCTATCCCCACGCCTGCACGTGCTCCCTCACAAACCTCTCGCCTAATTGGACGTATCCAAAACCAGAATGGGTAACAGCGCTTGCCACCAACTTCGCAATGTTCTGCAGCAGATTATCGCAACGCTGTGCATTCGCGCCGAAGACGCTGGCGGCCACCATTGGAGGATGACAAAACTAGAAATACGCGGCAATAGAGTTGCAGAGGTTATTACTGTGTTAAACTTTGCTCCTTTCGAATGGTGACATGAGCCCTAGGATAGGAAAGAAGTTATTTAAGTGCCGTCAAATTCCCGGCCAATTTGCAGTAGAATGATGATATCAAGCAACTTCGATAAGTCAAAAAACCACCGAGACTAGCAACTCTATCAACAACCCATCATCGCCAATCCTGAATTCCCCGAACTCTTCCAGGACTCGAATTCGCCGGCGATGGACAGGACAGGTTTGTGTTTTTTTGACAACTGTTTCCAGTGCCTTTTGAGTGCTGACAAGATTCAGCCGCCGCTTCAAGTGCCAACGCCTCACGAGGCACGGCAGATTCCAAGGGGAAGTCTAAGAAGTCTAAGGCTGCCGCTCGCAAGAAAGCCAAGAAGCAACAGGAAGCCGACTTGGCCGGTATTGGGTCTCAATTTCAACAGTATGTACAAAACAACTCTGCCAATTCAGAGCTGCGTTAATGCGGTGACCCTTCCAGGGACGACAAGACACAGCAATCGTCCAACCCTGCGAATTACCCGCAGAAAATCACACTTGATGATTAATGGGTTTAGAGGGTTGCTCAATAACGTCCCCATGAGACTGGCCTTTCAATCATTTCTGTGCCAGTTTGAGGCTTTGCTAGTTTCCCAAACTTAAATCGAGGAGGCACACAGAAGGAAAGAAACGGCACCTTTCAGGCACGAGCGATACGGTTGCACACAAATTCAACACCCTAGATGGAATAATCTAGTTTCATTCGTTACAAAGCTTCCAATCTATTACGGTTCCAACCATAAGCACATTAAATGGGCTACAGACGGTCAGATCGCCCGACACGATAACGTCGACAATGTTCTACGTTTGGCAATCCTTGAGTAGGGCGTCAGTATGGTGCTGCAGCTCTGTCTTGTGACGGGGCCCGAGTTCTATGTTACCCTCCCTCAGTTAATTATATTTCATCAACAATGTAGTTAATCACCAAACCTCGGATAATACGGTACCCCACAAAGGGTGTTCCAGCACACTTCACGTGGCAACAAGCGTTCAGGATAAAGTTGCCAATCCTGCCCTACCTTCCTTTGCAAATCCCCGAATAATCAACAGCGAATAAGTCAAACTGTTTGCGAAGTTGGATATTGATTCGCTAATTAGTGAACGCCAGCTTGCGAAGCATAACCGGTCTACTCCGTTTCATAGACCGCACACTACGTAGCCAAGTAGAATATGTACTTTTTAAGCATGTGTATATTCTCTCGCGGTCACCTACCTAGGTCCTTGGCAGCGAGGTGAATACTATCGGCGGTTTGATTCCCAAGCATGCTATTTGAGCTTCGTTCTGCGTGTAGGTACCTAGGTACCTTAGTTTATTCTCGTTGGTGCATGAACAAATTGTCGCCATTGCAGTGGCAACAAGATAGATACTTACCTATCCATGTCTTACACGGTTAATTGCTGAGCGAATAGCCCTAAACACCTTCGTAAGCTAGAGCTGTCTGTCTATATATAGAGTACTCTTTGTTTCATCCCCAGCGTCATAATAAGTGTGGAGGTGCCAGTTTGTAAGACCTGCCTCCACCCAGTGGTCTGGTGAAGGTGACGCTGTACTTGTAAGTGGGCACCGGGGCCCAGTCCAAGGGTCCATTCCCTTACTAACCTCAATTAGGTAAGATCGCAAATGATGCACGGACCATCTTCAGCGCTTCAGTGTGTTTTGTTTCGTTTTCAGCGTAGCGGCGGTCTCCCGAGAAACGGGTCTCGCCCCCACAGCGGCGTGTGTTGACTAAAATCACAGACGAGCCCTAAAAGGTAAACATAGGTAGGTATTGCGTACCGTATCGGACCTCCTCCATCGAACCATCTGTCTTCCCTGGCGTCTGACATCACCCTTTTCCCTCCCCTTCCCCTTCCCCTTCCCCGGACACACTCCTTGCTCTGCCCATCTATACCACCTCTCTTAATCCCACCCTCGACAAGCTATCAAGCAATCCACCAGTCCATCCCTCATTCTATGTGCTCGACAACACGAATTATCCACAGCTCCACCAGAACTCAAGTCAACACCGCTGCTCAAAATGGCACCACGCTGCCGCCGCTCGGCGCGCATTGCTTCGTCTTCTAAGGTAAGTTCACACGGTAAACGTCAACAACCCGACCGCGCGCCCTCATCACCACCACATCTTCGATCTTCAGCCCCTTCTCGACCGCGTCGGACCACGGTCGCGAATGCCTCGATGCGTTGACCGCCTTTTCTCTTCACGCGCTCACAAACAACTGACACATGGCCAGAGAAGCAAAGACTCGCCCGCCCCACAGCAATTGGCCTCGGTCGCCGAGACTCACGGCACTTACGAGACGCCCAGCAAACCGTCGTCCCGGTCCATCCACAAGGTCGCGTCTTCGCCCATGCCCGCCCCGGCGACTCCCTCGTGCGCCGCGCCGCCCAAGCTCGCCATGTCCGAGATGCATCCCAGCAAAGTCCACCAGACCATGGGGCCTCCCTCGTCCGGACTTCGAAACGGCTTCACCGACATCGACTACACCAAGACCCCCATGCAGACACTCATCCAGAACACGCCCTCCAAGACGCCCGTTCCGTCCTCCGACTTCACCTTCCGCTCTGCCCGACCCGCCGGCGACCGCGCGCTTGGCCCCGAGGCCCGGGAGATGATGGATTCTCTCCGTGAGGAGGCGGCCGTGATCAAGGTGCGGCTGGCCGCAGAGCGTGCCCGCGAGCGCGCCGAACAGAGAGAGTCGAGCGAGGGCCGCAAGATCGCTGCCGCCAGGGGCAAGTCCGGTCGCTTCAGCGCTGCTCACATGGCCGAGTTTAAGAAGATGGACTCTATCGAGGGACATGCCTCTTCATTCCGCGCCACCCCCGGCCGCTCCACACCCGTCAAGGCCACTCCCACGCCGGTCATGCCTGTCACGCCACTCAAGCCCGGCATCAAACGCAGTCAGTCCAAGGCCAATCTCGACGAGCCCGACTCGGCACGTCCCAAGACTGTTCCGCCTCGCCTGCTATCGAGATCCATAGAAAAGATGCTACCCCCGCACGCCGCCAAGCGTGTCCGTCAACACAAGGAAGACGATGCCTCTACCCGCCGCCCCGTGTCCCGAGACGGGACTTCGATCCCGCGACCCAAGAGCAGCGGCAACGATTCTCTGTCTACCGGCATCCCCCGCTCACAGACACTTGGCAGCCTCATGACACCAACTAAGTCATCACTGGCGCGCACTAACTCTTTGAAGACCCCGACCATCACTCTGGTTAGATCACCTAGCCAGCCAGATCTCCAAAGAATCAACAGCTTTTCTGCCAAAGTCGGCACGGCTCTGGCCAGATCCCCCAGCAAGACAGATCTCGAACAGCTGGCACGGTCACCCAGTAAGAGACATTTCGGCCTGAAGTGGGGCTTGTCGAACAACTCGGGCTCCGAAAGCAGCAGTGCTCCCTCGCGGATCGAGACACCCGGTCGATTTGGTAGAATCAAATCCATCCTGAAGCGACAACCCAGTGGAACAAAACCCAAGTCAGGCATCCCCCAACTTGCTGCTTCCGCTACCAAGACGCCCACCCGGCTTAGCGTGACGGAGGACATGTTCCCAAGCGTTCCTCTCACAACTCCCGGACGCAAGCGTGATCGTCATGTAAACTTCACGCCAGAGACGAAGAAGGCCGCGATGGCACAGGACTCCCCCTCCCCAGTTAAGTCCAGCATCCCGAGATCCACGACGTTCTCGAAGCTGCCGGCCCCCAAGTTCACGGCCGGCGGCAAAGGAACTGTTAACCCGAAGTCGGCCACCGGCGAAGTCACATATCCCGATCTGTCGGCTTATCAGGTTGATGGGGACGAACCCGAGCATCCACCCGAATCAGTCCCCGGCACTTTTACATTCCGCAGCGACCACACCATCGAGGTCGACAACAGCCCGTCCAAAGGGTTTGGTTCGGCGGCCGGCCAGGCCAGTCTACGGCAAGTTCGCAAATCTACAGCACCCTCTACCCAGATGCCTGGCAGTTTTCCCGGTGCCTCGGAGGTATCGCCAAACAAGGAGAACGATGTCCCGCTTGCCCACAACGGCATCCCCCACGGAATGACCAACAAGAAGCGTCATAGAGCCAGCTCAGACGAGGACGACGATGACGAAGGCTCCAGACGAGGCACGAAGAAGCTGCGCAAGAACCCGCCGGTGGCAGAAGGACACGCTCTCGTGGCGCCGAGGCTTGTGGGTCGGGCATCCCCTACCAAGAAGGCACTGGGCTCCACGCCTCAAACGCCTCAAACGCCCAGCCCACAAAAGAAAAAGAAGACGGGTCTGAGCCTAAGCCGACTGCAGATGCTCGCCCAGCCGAAAATCCGAAGATAGGCGGTTATGTCTCCTCGAACTGCCACGTCGGGATAGTTTAGGATTGATATTCTACGTTTACGGTATACGACTTTCACGGTGTAATGCTATCATGATGTTGGCTTGACTCGACCGCCCACTCAAGAGGGTAGTATTGCATCTGTTGTGGAGACCTTTGATGGGATATGTTCTCTGCAGAACATGGCGGATGTGGGCAGATATTCCCCATGTCTGACACGGACCCTCATATTCATGAGGGCAGCTAATCTGGTTTCTTTGTTTATGTTCACGTTGAGGAGAACTATGTTCCGCGGTGGACATGGCTCTGTATAACTAAAGGGGAAAGGAAAACTTGTTTCACGATCGGGAGAGGGGAATTCGGCGGCAGGTATGAGGCGTTTGGGCGGTTCTGGCGTTGTTGGGATACTACGATGAGGAATGAATGAAACTCGAGCTCAGCACTCTGTCTGATTGGACCGGGACGGTCCTATGTATTATTCGGAATGGGATTCAATGACGATCTAACTTGTTCACTTGGCTCATCGTTTCGTTGCTGATATCACTGTGAGATGTCTCGAGCGTGAGTTAAGTACTATTAAGGTGTGATGCATACTTAATCTACCTGGTAGCCTCTATACCACCCGAACTTAATTACAGACACCCTACCTAGCTACTATCCCTTCACGGTAAGAGATATCGGTAGCATGTGAGCGTCATTGATCCGCTATATACCATCAGGAGCGAGAGTTGACCTAATGGAAGTGGGCAACGTTGGAATGCGAAGGAACCACGTCTGTCGAGGTCGGGAATCGACGTACGTACCTGCTTCTACATGTGTAGCTATAGTACCTTACTCATATCATGTCACTACCCAGAGGCAAGGACTTGGGTATGTGACTGGTCATTCAACCGACGTTCCGGAAACCAGCAATCATCATCCTGCTTGCTGCCCATGCATTCAAGTTCACGCCATTCCTACACCTGATCCAACATCTCCCCGTCGGTCTCTACCTGCTCTATCTATCTGGCTATCTCTACCTTTCGTTACTTACCACTTACCTACCACATACCGACCGACTGCCTACTCTTATTCAGACCATGCACAATGTCAGAACAACC
Source organism: Xylaria acuta (assembly GCA_022495125.1). Taxonomy (NCBI): domain Eukaryota; kingdom Fungi; phylum Ascomycota; class Sordariomycetes; order Xylariales; family Xylariaceae; genus Xylaria; species Xylaria acuta. The sequence continues at coordinate 208,269 of MU383145.1, read as the reverse complement.
GTTCACCTGGACCTCCTGCCGACACCCCTCCGATAGCCCGCTCCGCGTCCTCAGCCACGAGGCCCAACTCGTCTGTGACGCGGTTCCCAACGCCGCCGTCTGCTGGGTATGTGGCGATATCTTCTACCAGGGGGACGGATACCTCAGTCTTGGCCGGAGCCTCTGGCACTGGGGGTGTTACCGGTGTTTGCTCTGCGCAGATATCACCCGACCAAGAGCGTGGGATTCAGATAATTACCATGACCATGACGATGAAAATCATGATGTAGTAACTAGAGAAAACGGGCTCGATTCAGGCACGAGAGCGAGCAGGTGTGAAGAAGGGCGGGAGACTATCGAGGTCCCATTATGCGTGTACTGCACTATCGCCTGCGAACACGACAACAGTGCCACTCCGCCGAAGAAAGCACTCGATAGCATCGAGTTCCGGCCGGTATGGCAGGCCACCAACGCCATGATGAATCAGACCCAGCTCGGGGGTGACAGTTCGATGGACATTCCACCATCGTCTCCCATCCCTCACTTAGACGAAGACGGCGGCGAAACCACGGGTATTAGCAGTATACTCCCAGGCGAGACGATAGCAAGAATACACATCCGGCGTTCGAGGCAGGATCCGCGGTTCGCGGAACTCGATGGCATAGTCCCGCTAGACTCAGCCGTGCAGATGCAAATCTCGACGGACCTCGACCACCCCTTTCACACGCACACGCACACGCCACAACGTCCTCCTCCCGCTCTTGTGAGACGACCTTTGCCGTGGCTACGTCAGCGTAACCAGGAGGAAAAGGAGGAGCGGCCGGCGTCTGTTCTTGATGCACATTTCCTCCCGTGTTGTAACGAAAAAACGGCCCGATCGTCTCACGCTGGTGAACTACTCGTGTGTGAGCCTGGGCTAACCGAGGGAGATATAAGACTTGGTGTGAACTTTCATGTACATCGATTAACCGACTTAGTCGGTCGGGAGTTTCACATTAAGCGAATAACCACACAAGATCCCGCAGGGCCAGTAATCGGCCTAGAGCCCATAGATGTCGAGAGGATGACGCCCGCGGAAATTCGATCATCCCCGCAGCCCGCTGAGCGGGGTTTAGCTGCCACTGATGAAGCGCCGAAATTGCTGACCCCGACGCTTCCAGGGGAGGAAGATGAGCACAGCAGTATTGACACCGAGATCGACATCGCGAAGGCGCACACTCACAACACCAACACCAAAGCAGAACTAAACAATGACACAATCGCCGAGAAGAAGCCAGAGGGTAAAGGGAAGAGTGTAGCCTGGGACTCAACCGTCGCTGGAGGCGAGAGTGATCCGGCATCCGATCCGGGGAGCGAAAGCAGCCATGAAAGCTACGAACGGGAACTCGCAGACTATTACATACCAAGAAACCCGCCGCGAAGAGACGGGGGCGATCCGCTCAAACGACCGCCAGCCTCCATCCTGCGTGAGACGCCCGCGCAGTCGAAGGAGTATCTGGAGTTGTATGAGCCGGATAAGAGAGACGAGACGAGGCTGGCAAGTCTTGCTATGCCCGGACGACAGCGGGGTCGGCGCGTTGGGAGGAAGGTTTGTTCGAAGTGTGGGCATTAGGAGTGAGTGGGTTGACTGGATTGGATTGGATTATTGAGATTGATGGTGTGTCGGGATATAAGTACCTATGATTATGATGAATGGGTTTGTGGATAATGATAGTTTACGAGTATGCTTAGGACAGAATGTATTACTTGAACCGCTTGTATGAAGTGACTATAAAATCGATTAGGTAGGTATTCATTTGTTTCGTTCCTCGTAAATTCCTAGCTCTCGTATCGTGTACAGTGTTGTAATACAAGGCCATACGTGTATCCCATCCCATGTCGTCTCATATTATAATGATTGCATATAAAAGAAAGCTCCACCTATGGATCCCATCTACCCATACAACCATCCGTCTAAATCCGCCGGCACCACGACACTATGAAATCCTCGAGATGTATTGCAAGGGAAATGCGATATAGGCAGCCATCGTAGACCGTCGAACACACAATATCGCAAGCCGCGAACATAAAATGAAGACAAGAAAGAAATTAGTTCTTCACCGCGCGACTCATGGGTGCGGTGCCCTTGCGCTGTGTATACAGCATGTAACCCAGGACGACGGCGGCGAAGGTGCCGAGGATGAAGAAGTTGTCTACGGCCGTCACGTTAGCTTGCGCTCTCTGGGTTTGAAGCAGAATCTCTAGTCGAACAGCTAGTATGAGAAGGAAGAGAGAGAGAGAGAGAGAGAGAGAGAGAGAGAGAGAGAGAGACAAGAGAGGAATACTCACGAAACGCAAAACCAAGCGTCCCCTCGACGAAATTCACAAAGCCCATGAACACGCCGACGATGCCGTTGATGACGAACTGGAACAGGTGTACGATGGCGGCGAATATGCCGCGGATCGTCTCCAGGACTGATTCGGCGAGGTGGGTTATTCCTGACGTTACGCCCATTTCGAGAGTAGATTAGTTGGGATTTGGTCGGGGTTTGTTTACTTGATTGTTTAGTTGGTGATGGTGTTCTAAGAATCGTGATTAGGTAGATTGCCGGAGTTTAGAATTAGTGGCGTGTTTACCTACATTGTACGACTTTATTATACGCTGCTGTGAATGAAGCCAGGAAGAGAAATTGGAAAGAGAAAAGTGAGTAGGTTGACAAATGAATAAATATATATCTCGCCGTAAGACAAAAATACAAAAGATCAATTTCGCAAATTGTCTCTGTTCCCTTCTTCTTTTCCATGCGCCACGTACATACGTCAGATCCAGACCCAAACAGGGCAGCACAACGAAGTTTTGACAGCATTCGCTGACCATCTGCTCCGCGCGCGCGCAAGCCAGACAAAGAATCTGCCACACGGTGATGACGAGGTGGTGTCGGGAATGGTGATGTCATCACTTGGGTTACTTAGTCCAGGCGTTACAGATACAGTCTTTTTACTACTCTAAGGAGATGATTGGATAGAGATGCCTGTGCTTATTGGACTGCTGAATGAGGCAATGACATGGTACGGCTAGGGTCTTGATTGGCTGAGATCTTGCTGCTCTGTCTCGCCGCAGTTCCGTGTCTTGGGAACGAAACTGATAGGAGTCACTCTGGCTCTACAGTCGCGTCTTTTATGAATAGGTATTTAACTAGGTACCTTATCAAAACTATAACTGCAATTTGGCACTTTGAACAATTTTAACGGCTATGCATGCATACCTACATATACCGTTACACCCTCGCAGATAAGAAAACAACAGCACAAAACAGAACAATGCTACCACCAAGACCAAGATACCGAAGAATTTAAGCCAAAGAAGAAAAAGGGAGCGTACAATCTCCCAAACGAATCACGATCCCGGCCGGACTTGAACCGATAATCTCCAGAGGCTTTTCATTGCCGCCGAAATCCAGCGCCCTACCATTGAGTTGGGCCACGGAACCAACCTTCTTATCACCCGTTCCTCCTAGAGGCACGTGACGATCGCCTCGTTGTTGCGTCTTACACTTCAGGTGAAGGGGGTCTTGAGGTATGTATGATTTAAACACGACATCATGGGGGAATTCAGGCTACGGGATTGCTTGGCTCTAGTCGTGGCTGGGATTTACTAAGTTCCGTCTAAGTGTCTGTAGTAGGTAGGAACGCGGATAGATGCAGGAATAGGAGGCACACGGGCACCAACTTGCAAGTAGATAAATATATAGTTCAACAGGCAACGTAATAACAAAAGCAGGTACGTCTTCACATTGATTAAAACACCGCATTGCAATTTGGCGTACCATAGGGTAACTTATCTAGGTACAAAGTGGCGAGGGGGGAGTGTACGTACACACAACACGACACAAATTCGAGCAGCATCCTCTAGGTCTTTTTACCATTTAGTAATCTACCATCTTTTATTTTATTTTTTTTCCGTGCCAGAATCTTCATAAGACCATACGTTTAAGGGGGGGGGGGGGGGGGGAGAGACGATAGATAGCGGGGAAACCCTTATAAACAAGAATAAAAAAAAGACTGAACAGAGTGGTATTATACTCCTTTAACAAACATGTTTCCCAAACGCCACCCAATGCCCGCCAACCATCATTCAACACTCATTCTCGTTCCATACCTGCGTAGCTGCGTTACTCACGCCGTAGTCTGCGTCTGCGGATGCGCATCGAGATCCACATCCGCGACGAGGGTGCGCTGATGGGCGGAATTGCGGACGAGGTTACTAAAGTATTTGAAGGCGACCTCGCTTTCCGTGCGCGTCTTGAGCGTCTCATCCCGGCGTGAGCCGAGCTGCTCGACGGAGCGCGTGAGGCCGACGCGGAGGTTGTCGGCGGGGAACCGGAGGACCTTGCGCACCGAGCTGGCGATGCGGGTGCTGTTGGCGTGCACGTAGTCCATGGAATCTAGCCGGGCCGAGAGTTTGGCGGATAAGCGGTGAGGAAGCGATTGTGGGATCTGCTGGAGGACGTATGCAGCGGCAGAGATAACTATAGACATGTATTTAGCGGGGATAATATGGTCGTGTCTGGTGTATGAAACTTACCGGCCAGGGCAACTGTGGGGATAATCAGTTTCCTGAGGTTTTCATTTCCGATGATCTTTGCGGCGCTTAGTGCATGGTCTACCCAGCCGTATCCGCCAACTAATCGTCCGCCTAGGGCAGTTGCTAATGTCAGAGCCATGCCGGTACCGGCCACCTTCTCCTGGCGTTGCATGAGAGTCGACCAGTCGACGAGATCCAGAAGTTCCGTAGGCAGGTCAATTTCCTTTGCCAAGATATCCCGTCGTCTTCGGAACATGACATCAGGTCGGAAACTGAGGTCGTGATATTCATTTCCGAGATGAAGGATGCCAAGCTGCTTGATGGCGTTGACTCCGCTGACGGCCCTGGAACGAGCTTGTTCTTCACAATTTGTGACGGCGGTCGAGATCTCGTTGAGCATCGCTTCCTTGAGATCCTCGGCAAAGTCGAACACGCCGAATAATCCTGGGTACGGTACGCCTAGCGTGCTATCACCAGCATGGGCGATCGCCGAGTTGAGGGCGTTTCTTGAATGATCGTAGATATCCTTGCAGGTTGCCTCGATAGTTTGGTCAATTTCATCACCTACTTCTGCTTTCGCTTTCTTAGAGGATTCCAGTTGCGGCTCAATCTCTTCCAAATCCTTTGTCACACGGTCTATCTCGGACTTTGCCACCTCTACGTTGACGGTGGCGAGGACATGAAGATCGTTGAGAATGTTCATGAGATAGGTCTTGGCGGGGGTGAGCTTAGACCGTGCTCGTTTTTCCAGAACGAAGTGCCTTAGAGACTGCTCTAGTTTCCGGAAGTCTTCCATTTTCTCTTTCTCCTTCCCCTTGCCCTTCGGATCATTGCTCGGCTCGTCCCCTCCGCCACCTCCGCTAGAGCTACCACTGCCTCCCCCACCGGGACCACCCGGGGGCGAAGGGGCCATTGGGATGGCGTTACTTGAGACGAAATGTACCAGCTCTGTAGATTCCTTGAATGTGCGGGGACTAAGACCATACACCTGATCCAAGATCAGCTTCTGGCATCGCTCCTTGTCGCGAATCATATCAAAACCATTGACGACCATGAATATGTAGGCTTTCTCTGCTGCCGCGGCCCAGATGAATTCTTTGGCCGACTGTGTAAAGTGGTTAGCAGCAGAAACGACGAAGACAACAACGTCGATCTCTTCCTGTCGAGCAAAAATAGCGGTAGTCTTGGTCGTGTCCGAGTTGAGGCCGGGCGCATCGATCAGGGCAATGTCCACAACGCCGTTGTTCAGAAGCGACTCGTCCACGGTGCGGACATCCTTGACGTACACCTTGCACTGCATGTATGTCGAGTTATCGATCACGATCTGTTCGAGTTCGGCGAGCGGAAATACATCGTAGGTTGATTCGTCGTGTCGGTTATAGATGGCGTCCTTGTGTATGGCGTGCACTTCCTCCAGGCCTCCGTTTTCCCGTGCGTCCAAAACCTCGCAGAAAATACTCGTGCAGGGTTGTTGGTCTTCGGGCAACACCTTGCGCCGCAGCAGGGCATTGCAGAAGGTCGACTTGCCAGCGTTCAAATCTCCGGTTATCAGGACCTTGCTAGATGTATCATCAATTCTTTCCCGTAGCGATGCCAGGTGCTTAATGCTTGTGCGTATCTTGCCGTCAAGCAACGACGCCACAGAGCCCTTCTCCAAAGAGTGGACGAGCTCAGCCTGGTTCAGGGCGCCCAGCTTGAGATCGAGCTTAAGGATGGAGAACTCCTGTGCAATCTGGGGTGATATTAACCGAGGATCTTCAGCGGCAGCTCTGGTTTCGGCATCCTTGCTAGACTCGGCGGGACCGTCGTCAGACACAGTAGTCATGGACCGTCGTAGAGGCCGTGGCGAGTGTGCAGGTTCGCCAACGGTAGAGAATGCACGGTGTAGGCCGGGACCTGGCGCAGGCCGTTCGGACGCAGCCATGTCGGTGCGCTGCACGGAGGGGTAGATAGCAGGCCAGGCGGCATTTGTCTCCTGGAGGCCCTGCAGGAGATCGACGACCCTGTTGATGGCGCGGCCCAGGGCGACCCGCTGCTGGTTGTACCATAGCTGCGAAATGGCGGTGACCTGGTTCCGCTGGTCGGTCTCGGGATTGCCGGTCGACTGTCGCGACAGGACCGTGTCTCCGGAGAGGGTCGGATCGGTTCGAGGCGAGCCCAGGGGCAGCTTGGATGAGCCGGGCTCGTCGCCGGCGATGCTGCTCCCGCCATACCCCGAGTCGCGGTCAAGCAGAGATTGCAGTCTGTTGGCGTGGTACGAGGTCGAGCCGCTGCCGACGGTGACATATGCCGGGCGCCCCGTCCCGTTCACTCTTTCGGGCGTGGCAGACCCGCGAGGCGCAACGTAGGTGTCGTGGCCGTCATCGTCTCGGTCGTCTCGGGCGTCTCGGGCGTTTCGGGCAGCGGACTTGCCTTTGGACACGGGCGGGAAGTACCCCTGGCTCATGGCAGTGGTGGCAATTGTGGCAGTCGTTAGACGTCGAGATCCATGGAATCGCCTGTCTGGGCGTCGATGTGGTAAAGGCACAGCGAGGGTTGGAGTGGTGGTGGATTGGAATTGTCGTTGGAGTCGATTTAGGTAGTAGCGGTGGGAGAGCGGAAGAGTGGTGTGAGAAAAATATGATGGTGATGTGATTATATTGCTTGCATTGAACCCGCCCCCGGCGGCAAGGTTACCGGAGTGAGGAGGCCCTGATTAGCACGACAGCTACCTAATGTATCTATCTACTAACAGTTAGCAGCTTTTGGAACGGGGTCTAGCATGCAGATGATTGGCTATGGCATCTTGAATTGCCGACCGTTGCGCGTGGTGCATACAGTACATATTTACCGTGCGAAAACCACTTACTATCTCTAGGTACCTAAGCAGGTACCTACTCTTCTACACTACCTAGGTGCTGTCTACCTAACAATTGACCATCCTGGCGTGGAGTGGAACACAGTATAAAGACCCGCATACAGTGTGCGATTACGAGGCCTTCTAGCAGACAGGCAAGGCAAGCACATGTTCCCCAAACCTTCTGACTGACGTCGTTTTGATCCCACTTACAGCGTCTAAAATTGCCTAAGGTTACCTACCTGGGTAAGACTGCCGCAGCAGTATACTCCCTATCTTATCTTCCTCCTGGTACCGCCGAGCAACGTTGGCCGAGACACGCATCAACAAGACAAGGACGCAACTTCACCAGCTAACTAGTTAGGCTCCCACATTTCTAGAAAGTCTTCTTACCGGACACGGGTTCAACCGCTCTCTCCTCTCCTCTCCCCAAACCAGATAGCCAGTTCAATCCAATCTAGCTATTTCGACCGAAGCGATGAATGTAAGCTTTTACCCAGCCGAACCTCGACTCCCATTCCTCCGTGCTCCCGACGAGGCAGGACAGGCTGCTAACGGTGATTTGTGCCGCAGATCTTGGAATGGGCTTTCGGCAAACGCATGACGCCCGCCGAGCGTCTGCGCAAGAACCAACGCCTCCTCGACAAGGCCATCCGCGAGATCGACCAACAGAAGGTCAAGCTGGAGAGGCAGGAGAAGCAGCTCGTGGGCCAGATCAAGCAGAGCGCCCAGAAGGGTCAGATGGGCGCAGCAAAGATACAGGCGAAGGACTTGGTGCGCACGAGGAGGTCGGGACAGCACCAATCCGTTTGATGTTCAGCCGCCTCGTCAACTGACCTCTTTTCCTATGCCACAGATACATCGAGAAGTTCTACGGGCTCAAGAGCAACCTGCAAAAGATCTCCCTGCGACTCCAGGTATGCCAGTGTCCGTGTTGAATGCCACGCGTCGCTAACACACGCTACTTGCAGACGCACCGGACAAACGAGCAGATGATGCAGGCCATGAAGGGCGCCACCATGGCCCTGGGAAGCATGAACCGCACCATGAACCTCCCCGCCCTGCAACGGATCGCCATGGAATTCGAGCGCGAGAACGACGTAATGGAGCAGAGGCAGGAGATGATGGACGACGCCATCGACGATGCCATGGATGTCGGCGTAGAAGAAGAGGGCGATGAGGTGGTAGAGCAGGTGCTGGAGGAGATTGGAGTTGATCTCAACCAAGCCGTGAGTAGCCAACCGCTTACCGACGGGACAAGTTCTAACTAGCCATGCAGTTCGGAGAGACACCCACAGGTCTCCAAACCGACAAGGTCCCCGAGAATAGAGTGGCTCAGGCAATCGGCGCTCCTAGCGGAGGCGGAGATTCTGCAGATGACGATCTTCAAGCCCGTCTTGACAGTTTGAGGAAGTGAGGCAGTCGCCATGCACGAGTACTGTATCCCGCCTACGTTAAATGCCATCATGTTGGCTTGGATGGGCTTATCGTGGAAGGATATACGAGAGTATGATGATACCAGGGTACAAACCAGACCCCCGCGATGCCATTCTTCATGTCATGTCCCTTCAGTTCCCGCCCGTCATGTCTACAGTGTACAACCGATACAAATCATTCAAGCACCATTCTCAAGATCTCAAGCACGCCCGCTTTGTCCAGGTGTGTGTCTTGCAAGCTATGCTCCGCGATGCCATCAAGCCTGTCCTCTCCGATCCCAAACTCCTTCAACGTCCGCGGCAGGCCCAACGCACGGAAAATAGCGTCCATCAGATCACCCAGATCCGCCGTCTCTCTCTTCAACCCCCTCTCCTCGAAAACCGCAGCAGCGTGGGCATCATCCTACAAAAGTGCAGCTATCGCATCCTGTCACGCCACGTTTGCCTTCTTTGCGTAATTGTACTTGCACACGGCGGGGCCCAGAATACGGCTCGTCTCGCCGTGCCCGACGCCCGCGGGGTCGAGCTGGTGTCTGATGCCATCGCCCGTGTCCAGCGGTACGCCCGAGGCCGCCGCTGCCATGGCATCTCTGGTGCCGAGGAAACACACCAACCGCGCCACGGTGTCTGTCGGGTCGGCCTTGCACTGCAGCAGGGCGGGCACGAGCCTCCTCAACCCCATGTCGCGTCGTCAAATCCGCGTCTTCGTTGCTCTGCAGTGCGCACAACATCTCCACGCAGTGGTCGAGCGCCCGCACACCCGTGCCCAGCCACAGTTCTTGCGGTGTCGTCGTTGCCAGCTCCGGGTCGAGGGTCACGAGCCGCGGGCATGCCATCTGCGCGCCTGAGAAGGAGTATTTCCGCCCATCAGCGTCGTTTGTCGCGCCTGCGAACGACGAGTACTCCCCGCCCGAGAGCGTCGTCGAGATGCAGATTACCGGGATCCGCGAGCATGGGCCATCTCCTGCCGCGCAAAGGCGCAGGAAGTCGATAGCGAGCCGAGTTCCGAGGGCGTTGTTGCCGAGTTGGCGATGGCATGCATTTGATGTTAATTACCTACTCTGGGACGTATATATGTACTACGGGGTGAATTGAAATAGATTTGTAGATTTACTTTAATAGCATGCATATAGGACACTTTTTCCATGGGGTCTGTCTACTTATGCCTTTCTCGCATGTCACGTATCATACATCGAGATTCATGTCTTCCATGCGCGATAATATGAGATAAGTGATGAAATGAAAAGAACGAAGTAGGTAGGCCAGGAAGTAGGTAAATACTCCAGGAATTAGACAACATACATAAGCCACGGACCTTAGCAGCTATCGGTCAAACTCCCCGCGCGCCCGAGGTAACAATACAAATCGGCGTCGACACGGCGCACGTCGTCTGCGATTTTTCGAGGACCCTCGGACCAGAAGGTGGGCGGGCGCATGCCGATGCGGACGCCCGCGAGACGTGCCGCCTAACGCAGCGCGACTTTCAAAGCGTTTCACGTGCGACGTGTTTTTTTTTTCGCGAGCGAGGCGGACGCGATTACGTAGATCTTTTCTGAGGGGATGGTGTTGGCGATGTATGTGTAAGCCAGGAGCGGCTTCGTAGGCTAGGAGGAGTTCGGACATGGTAGGGAGATCTGGGGATGGTTTTTGGGCGATAATCCTTTTTTTCTTTCTTTTCTTTTTTTCTCCTGATTGGTGTTTTATTTGTTTGTCTGGTTTGATTTTGTTCCTTGTAAGAAGAGGGGAGTGTGTTAATTAGTTGTGTTGTTCTCGTGTTTTGATATCTTGGTGATTGTCTGTGGGGTTGGAGATATGCTTTTGCTTTATAAGACTGATGAGATCCAGATCTGTTTTGCTTATCTGCGCAGCTGATCAATTCTGTGGTTTGTCATCTTGCTCTCTACTGCGTAGAATTGGTCGCCACCCGTTTAGCAGAGTGATAGACTCCAGACAAACGCTGTCTCTCACTAAATGCTCAGCGTATCGGACCTATGCACATCGTGGTCTTAACTATTATAGTAGTATGGATTTAATTTTGGCACTTGGTTCTGAGTTAGGTTCTTAGCCAGGTAACTCAGGAACTTATTTATGTAAGTCAGGGTTCGTCTGTAACGTTTCTAACGACTGCTTATCATTAGTGATCGAACCAGCTATTTCGCTCCGGCCTTAACAGTGACATTACGATTTAGCATTACAAATCCCTTCAGAAGAACTAAGTCAATCAGGGAATATTACTTGCTATATGTTCTTTAAGGTGAGAAGTCGTGTAAGTATCGAGCAGTGTTGCGAAACGTACTCCTTTGCATAAAGTAAGCTTTACACCGATCTATATTAGCTAAGGTTAGCTTAATCATGTCGACAATCTTAAGAATAACAACTTTAGTTCCGAAAGCGTAGAATATGCCCGATATTGGGTCCATTTGAGATTATTAAATATAACATGAGCTGAGACTGGAGAGCTGATAAATAGTAGTGAGGTGTTTGAAACCGAGTGTTTTTTTGTTTCCTGTAGTTGTACGATTATGTATATTTTCTCCATTTCCGTCCTCTACATACTCATCGTTGTCGTATCCAATCATTGATGACATAATCGGCACGAGTTGAAAACACAATATTCAACTCCTGGAATCCGCGTCGGGAATCTTTCTCCTCGCCATCATTTAAACACCAATTGTCATCGCCATAGTCGAATGTTAGCTTTTCCAGCCTGGGAGAGAAACCATTAGGAGCTTGGGCGGCAATAAATCCTAGGCCGTCAATCGCCGCGTTTTCAGGTCGTCGGCTGTAGAGCCCTATCTCCCCTAGGGAAGCAGGCAGCACCCCGGCCGGAGCGTCTGCAGGGACAGTTTCTGGCAATCGAAGGACAACATGTCTTAGCCATAACTCTTGCAATTGAGAGAAATTAACTAGTGAGTCGATCATCGCGATATCATCACGGACATCCTCACTATAGTCGAGGGATAATCTTCGCAACGTACTACTATGTCCTTGCTCTTCTAGTACGTGGACTAGTTCGTTCGCTGAAAGTCCATCTTCATCGTCGTCTCCGTCTTCGTCTCCGATCATGTCAAATCTGGCCTCTGAAACCGACTCATAGGCAAACGTGTCGAGTTTCCCACAGGACGACAGGAGCCGGCTCATGTCGTTAGTCGATATGTAGCAATATGTTAGGATAAGGAAAGTGACGTTTTGAAGTGATAATGTGCACGATATGTTGCAACAACGTGTAACGTTGAGGCTATAATGTTGGTAGCAAGCGGAAGAGACTCGCCACCACTGACAAATCAAAACCATGCCCTATATCCGAGTAGTCTAGCACGACTTTGCGCAGTGCAGGTAGGGAAGGTGCGAATGGGCCGTCAACCGAGGGAAGCAAGCCCGAGGCATCCTGAGATGATGCCATAAGCGCTGGGAATTCAATATGAGGATTTTGTCTGAGAAGTTGATGCATGAGGCGCGACAAGACTTCATCGCTGACGGGTTCGGTTCCACACCACGTGTCGAGAACAAGGTGTCTGACGGCCGCAGCTAGATCTGGGCGAGAGATGAAGGTATCGAAAATAGATATCAAGCCGAGTATCTTGCGCTGGCGGACGAAAATACTGTGGTAGAGAAACGGCTGGGCTATCGCCCGCAGCCTGGACGATGTAAGGCGCAGATTGGCCAAGGCTCTCTACTCGAACGGGGGGGGGTATGTTTGGGTACGGGCCACCGTTGCAATGGCCGCAAAGGGCACCGCATACTCCTCTGATGATTTCCGTCGGGAGGTGCTCCATTTTGAGTAGCGCTTGGGGTAGAGATCTGCGCTCAAGTAGTGTTTTTGTCAAGGCTGAAGTCGAGATGCGGTCGCGGGCAAAGTGAGGCTCAGTCCGAGCTCAAGCTAAAAGTGGCACAGCTCGGGTGAGCTTCCCGTCACGATGCAGCATGGTAAAAACCTATCTGGAGGTAGTCAATGTCTGAATCCCGTTGCCACACTACACATATCTATCCAGGGGCTTCATCTCGCACCCAGGTGACAGACAGAGCGAGGCGGTGAACGACTGCCGGCCGTGCAATCAGTGACCGGGTGCGTCGAATGATCCCGGACACGCCACGTGCTGTCAGCCGCATCATGCTTCGAGATGTCCTTGATTTGTTCAGGATCGGGACTGCCTGCAGCAGCGTCATTGGATTGGTATTTATCGTAATATGATGGATTCAACAAGTAACCTTCGAATGCATGGGTTGGAGATGGACGAATCTTAAAATTCCTAATTACCTAGGTAGGTAATACTAGGTACCTAGTTACCTACTAATAGACACTACATGTAGGTAGGTACTGTAAGGGGCATGGGAGATGGGCTATAATTAGTAATCTAGTACCTATCGTACCTAAGGTACATAGGGTATATGTTACCATGTAGGTATTTCTTGCACGTCCTTAGTGCCCTACATGTAGGCTACCTATTTAGGTACCTACCTACTTAGGTTATTGGATCATATGAAGATTGATTAAATGACAGACTTAACTCCGTGTTTAAGCTTCCCTTTTTCCATACCGCTGTCCAGATACATGTAGGCACAGTTAAATCAGTGGCTCGTATACTACTAACTTACAAGGATGTAGATCACTGTAACCAACAAGCGTCTTAGGCCAGGGGTTGTCATCCCATTGTCCGTGGTTGCACCGTACCGTATATAGACCACCTACAGTACGTATATGGCACTATATCTACTACTGTAGGTACATACACGTGTGGAGTTAGATGTAGTCCCCGCACTGGATCCCTTTCTTCGGTTGCTAAGGTGCATGTGGTACTTTAGGTACCCACAGTAGGTACCTACCTATTGGCACTTCCCGTCGGCCTTCAAACCCCACGATTTATCATCTCATCCCCCCATCCACTCAGTCGTACTCCGTCCGGATCCTTCCACGGTCCCCTTCTTATACAGCACAACAACACATCCCGCCAGCGTCGACACCGCAGACACCGGGTCCGGTCATACTGCCAGCGCTCCCGTGTAGCGGGCCAACCACTCACCTACGCTCGCCACACCCTTTACACCGACGTCTCCTGGATGCGCCTCACAGGGTTCGCATGACGTCGATCCTCTCGTGTGGTAGGTCTTGTTTGTTTTCTCTGGTGATTCAAGCTTGTCGCATGATCGCATTCCACGCACGCTAGCATTGCCTGCCCGCTACCTACCTACTTACCTACTTTAACCTACCGTCGAGCTACCTATCTCCCCTATCTCCCGGTGCTGCACATTCGCTCGCCATTTGTGCATTTGTGCACTTGTCTACAAATAACAACTCTCCCCCTATAAGCCACCAACAGCTCGGAGCAACCAGGCAGAGAACAAACACCCCCCCACCTTGTCAATGCTGTACAGCTCGCCCGTGGTATCATTGTTGTATGTCCATTGCCTGCCCATTCTGCTCTCCATCCCCTGTGCCCCTTTCTTCTCTACCTGCTTGTCCGCGGCTTTGTTGGTTGCTCGCCATACCCGCTTTCAAAGACACGCCCGGGCTAACTTAGTAACCGCTCTGCGATCAGTCTTGTTGCCATCCACACAAACATCGGACCGTCCCGCAATCGCCAACCCCGCGCATGACGACAACTCAGTTTCAGCATAGACTCGCCGATGCCCTTGACACTCCTTACTTGCCACTCCCAGTCACCTATTACCCCGTGATCTTGCCGTCCATTGCACCTGTCTTGCTCTCCAATATCCGGTACCTGATATCTGCTACCCCCGAGCCCCCTGGATTGACTTCCACCCTCCCTGTGCTGCTCGATATCCGACGTGCTCCGAGCTGTGTGTAACCCTCGTCTCTGCCATTCCGTCTCCTCCGAAAATCTGGCAGGAAACAAACGCCGCAGTCTCTCCTCTCAAGGAGGTCTGCTGAATAGGATGTTTGGTGGCGGCTCGAATTCCACGGCCGCCAAATCCGACACCCCCCCGGCCACGGATTCGATCACCAGGTCCAGTACCGCTGCCACCGACCCCAAGCCCGCTTCGCCATCCCCTGACGGCGTTACCAAACTTCCAGACCAGGCCGCCAGTGGCGAGAAGCGCAGTGGAAATGGCAGTCCTTCTGGTCGCCAGAACTCCGACAACGGTGCCGCCGAGAAGAAGCGAAGGAGTAGCGGCGTGGGAAGCAAAGCGAGCAACTTCATAGCAAGCGCCAAAAATACTCTCAACTTCCAGTCAAGTCGGCAAAACAACGACTCGACCGCGCGCACTCCTCTGCAGAAGCTGGGGAAACAAGACCAAGCGCTAGCCGTACCGCAGGGTCAGCACAATAACTCGGCGGGCGAATCGCTCCCGGGTCCGAGATCGACATTTCGCGTTGGTGTATGGGAAGATAGAAATCGGAAGTGCCGACGGACCATGGAAGACACCCACGCTTTCTTGTACAACTTCTTGGCTACGCCCGCCCCTCTCCTGGCTGGTGATTCCGCGGACAAGAATGCAAAGCCCCGCAGCTCGGCAGAGGACAATGATGACCAGGTCGAGCGAGCGTCGCAAGACATGATTGAGACCGACAATGGTTACTTCGCCATATTCGATGGGCATGCCGGCACTTTCGCCGCCGACTGGTGTGGCAAGAAGCTCCACTTGGTTCTTGAGGGCATCATTCGTCGCAACCCAAACGCTCCCATCCCGGAGCTTCTCGACCAGACTTTCACCAGAGTCGATGCGGAGTTGGAGAAGCTGCCGCTGAAAAACAGCGGCTGCACCGCGGCAATTGCCGTTCTGCGCTGGGAGGACAGAGTCCCTAGTTCGAGCTCTGCCACCGGTTCCCAGGCCATCGCCTCAGCGGCCGCGGTGGCCTCTAAAGCGTCAGACACATCGAAGTCTAAGGACAGTAAGTCTGAGGACAACGGCAACACCATAGCCATCCCAGAGTCAACTCACGCGAGATTAAAAGGTACTGCGACACGGCAACGAGTCCTCTACACGGCTAATGTGGGTGACGCGCGAATCATCCTGTGCCGCGCTGGCAAGGCCCTACGACTTTCCTACGATCACAAGGGAAGCGACGAGAATGAGGGCAAGCGTATCGCTAACGCGGGAGGATTAATACTCAACAATCGTGTGAATGGAGTATTGGCTGTCACGAGAGCTCTGGGAGATACCTACATGAAGGATCTTGTCACCGGTCATCCGTACACCACAGAGACGGTCATTCAGCCCGAAGTGGACGAATTCATCATTATTGCTTGTGATGGGGTAAGTAGACTCAGGTCTCTGATTCTATTTTTATTGCTTTTACGTAGTGGCTAACATCAACCTTACAAGCTCTGGGACGTCTGTTCAGACCAGGAAGCAGTCGATCTCATCCGTGACAAAATAGATGCCGTCGCCGCCTCTAAACTTCTGGTTGACCACGCCCTCGCCCGTTTCAGCACAGACAACCTGTCATGTATGATCATCCGATTCGACAAGGCCGCTATGCTCGACCAGAACAACAGGGACCGACACATTGGTGTGGAAGGGGATAGTACGGGCGAAACCGGCAAGGTCAGCGAGGCCGAGAAAATCGTGAGCTCGACCCGGCAGAAGATCGCCGAGGGCGATACCCCGGCCGTGGGCGTCTCGGCGAGCAACAGCGGCCGCGGACGCGACCCCACGCCTATCGAGGAGGCAGACACCTTTAAACCTACCGTTATTAAAGAGTCGGTCGAGGAAGAGCCGGCCTCCGCCGTCGAAGAGGAGGAGGTGGATGCGCCCGAAGTTAGCGCCAAGGGGGTTAGGGATCGTGATGCGGTTGCAGCTACGGAGGAGGGAACCGCTTAGGCTTGGCTTGTCTTGGCTTGTCTTGGCTGATCTTGCGCTAGAGCGAGAGACAGAGCGACGGTTTGTAGATTAAGAATAACTGGCATACGTACGTACGTGTTACGAGTAGATGGGTGAGATGAGATGAGACGATGATAGATTACCTCCTACCTACCTGCCCACATAAGCCAGAGAGCAGGCAGATAGGCGGGGACACGACTTTGGCTTCGGGCTTGGGCTAGTGCGGTTAAGGGTGTCCAGTTACTTAAGGTATTGTGTTGATGGTACTGTGGGCAAGGTAGTGTGGGTGGTAAGGTTGTGGTTGCTTAGCTTGCACGGCGTTTGCATTCATGAAATATTTATTTAATTTATCTATCTATCATTCTATCTTTTAGATATCTATTGCTGTGGCTTTGATTATATTGTTAGCCTTGGAGTAAGCCTGTCCCTTGTATTTTGTGGTTAAGGTTCTTGAGGATTCCAGTAGAGTAGAATAGAAAATACGGATAATTTCTCTTCCTGTTTATCTCTGCCTTCTACTCTTTCTCTTCTTTCTCATTCTTTTTATTTGCTTTTTTTCTTTTCTTTTCTTTTCTTTAGATTGGTTGGACCGGTTAAACTTTTGCCCTGTTGCTCTGTTAATGATTTAAAGTTAGGGGGAATACAAGGAAAAAAGAGAGAAAAGGAAGAGTGCATTTTAGCATTATATATCATGAGGTAAACATACCTCTAAGTTTTATTATATATAAGCCTAAAGGTGTGTGTGTATATGTACACAGTAAAGTTGTCTTTGTTCATCATGGCGTTTATTGCTGTTCGTGTTTCTTCACCTCATAATGCTATGAGATGTAAAACTACCTAATGGATGTGCTTAGTAAACAGTATATCTAGTATTGTTAGGCTTGCTCTTTCTTATTTTAAGATTGATATTGCATATAACATAACAACCTAGAATCATTGTAAATACTTCCCCTTCCTATCTTTGTGATAGGTATACGAGATAGACCGGCTTGGTAAAGCGAATGTTTCTTATCTACATAATGTAGTAGTATCCAGCATTTGACCAAATGGGGTATATGACTGCTTAAATCATTAGTACGTAAGCGTTGCATACTCTCCCACTATCACACGCAGGACCGTGGCGTTCGATTGGGGGGGGGATTGAGACAGAGTACTTAGAAGTTGGAGGAGCAGGAGGGGGAGGTCAAAGCGTGGGGTGCATGATCACGATGTCAGGAAGGGCTGAAACGGGCCAATACCTATTTCGCCTCCATGCAGCAAGCAAAATGCCAGGGCAGATGCTGGGCATATGTACATCTAGATATCTATTGGCTCATTCGAGCTGAGAAGAAGAAAGAGGGTGCGTTGTTGTTTCCTTTTGATTGATTTATTAATCCCAATTGGGAGTTTGGCGGATACGTATATGGATGAATTCTGTAGGTTGTCATGTGCTTAGTTGTATGTCATAAAGATGGAATATGGGTAGCATTGTTCTGTGTCGTCTTCCTGCAGAATTGTTTAAGCTTTCGGTTATCCACGCCACAGGAGGTAAGAGTCTTATAACATGGTGTGTCATGGACTGGTAGGTCCAGCTCACATCTACAGCCAATTGTTCGGGTGTACAGCATGAACATACCTAATATACAGGGCACATTTCGACTTCAAGCAGCAGCCTGTCAAAGTGTTGATCATGTTCTTTGCAGTTAATATATAAACACAGACATGCAGGTGATAACAAGGCGCATGTAGGTAGCCAATTAATGTCTTGAAATAGACATCTGCAGCACTATATTGAAATGTGAATCAATTCAACGTCCGGATAGTGTCTCATTATTGATATTTCAGCCACCTATCTCCACGCCAACGCCCACCCCACCTGCAGATTTATGTATCAGCCCAGTGCTTAGTAGGTACCGGCAGTAAGTATTGTGTTTCATATGTGCTGGAGACGAACGGGCATAGAAGCATGTAAGCCGCGCTATACCGAGATTTAGGCTTGGGTTGCATCGACGTATGCGATGTGAATGTTGGGCTTGTGCGTCCTTTGAACATGATAGGAACAAAAGCAGTTGAGATAGGACCGTGCTTATCACTTGATATACCCCTGTCCTCTGTTGTTGTGCTGGTAATTCGTCGTCAGGTTCTTTTGAAGATAAGTCAGGTAGGATTCGTGTTATTAGTTGTCCTATCGCATACTACAGTTTATGCACTGTAGGTATTGTATGGGATTTCGTTCTAGAAACGTACACAGTAGCAGTCTAACCTGTTGTGGGTAACGAACTCTACGTGAGAAGGGGCTCCTGGCGCGTCCCGAGCTTCCGGCCGGGGATCTTCTCCACAATAGCGATGCGCAATATTGCTGGCCAGGTGCCAAACCCCTATACCAGTGTCCTATACCTACCCCTATCCTTAGTGCTGAGGCCCAGTCCCGCAGTGCTATCCCCCAGTAGCCACGCCCAGCGAGACCCCTGGCTTACCTGGCCCACCCCCCATCGATCAAGAAGATCCCGCCTTTTTTCATTTCGGCCGCAACACCGCAGCACCGCAGCACCTCCCACAACCAACACAACGCCTGCACGGCACTGCACTGCTGCACTCCCAGTCGAGACACACAACCCGCATTGCATCCTCGCTGACGCCGCCACGCCCAATTCTCCGGATCCACGTCGCCGGTTGTTGCCGCGCATCCAGCGAGCTCAGCACGTCCACGGTGCCGGCACCAATGTCTCCCACCAACCGAGCACCCCTGAATTGCCTCTGCACCCAGATCGCAAACCAACCCGTCCACGCCAACTCCCTCGAGAGCCCCCAGGAGCTCATCCTTTCTCCGCCTCGCTGCTAGAGACTTGACCTGGTCTAATCTATCGCCGTGGCTTAATCAACCATACTGTAGTCATCCCCACGCGCCCACGACGGCCGTCCCGTCCCAGCATGTCGTTGAATGGGCTCGACGACGTCAAGGTTAAAGAAGCCCATGACGCCGCCAATGCGGAACCCGGTGGATGGTAAGGGTCCCTCTTGCTCATTGTTTCCGCCCGTTTCTTGTTTCTTGTTCTCGTTTCCCGTCGTCTCCTGTTTCCTGGTATTATCCTCTTATCGCGGATGTCTGGCGTATAGTAACAAACATGGTATATGGGCGGGAGTTGTTCCCGTCCCTCTCGCTTGATTGTCTTTAGCCGTGGCTCTTCCCAGAATAAGTCGCACCATTAAGCCATCAATGTAAGACACTGACACGCTGCTCTTCGCATAGGTTCCTTCTCAAGTACGCGAGTCGCGATGAAATCGACATCCTCGACACCGGGAATGGCGGTATCTCCGACATCCGTGGCGCCATTGCAAAGTACGAGGAGCCCTCGCCTCTCTATGGCTTCCTACGATATAGGCGGAGGAGTGTGATTATAAAATATATGCCCGAGGACTGCTCGAGGCTCGTGCAAGGTATGTGATACGGGTACCTGGTAATACGGGCCGCATCGCTTCTCAAGATAAAAGTCTTGCGACAAGCTTATAGGGAACTTGGCTAACAGAGCTTGTTTCTGCTTCTTTATAGCTCGCGCGGCAGTCCACTTCAACGCAATCTGTGACCAGTTCGTTCATAATGCAACTTTCGAGATTGGCGACGCCAAGGAGTTGAAGGACAGCAAGCTTTCGGCCGCGTGTTCTCTCCATACCGCTTCGGGGTCTTCGTCCTCATCCACGAGTTCATTGCGCAGACGGAGGCTGAATGAGATCGCCGAGGAGGAAGAGGAGGAAGAAAGGGAAAGAAAGCGAAAGTCGGTGAAGGAAGAGGCACGTCAAACTTCATCCGTATACTCAGATCAACCCGCTTCATCTCCGTCGCCTGAGCCACCGGTTGTTTTGGACCGCCAGCAGATTACAGACCCGCTGGACACCGCCTTTGCTGCTTCCACCAAGAATGTTCCAGATTTCACCGGAGTCCATGTGCCCGTCTCACCCACCAAATCTGATTTCGACCGCCGTCTGTCTTCGCAGTCAGCTCGTCATGAAGTATATAGCTCTACATCCTATAGTCAGGGGAGGAAAGTCAAGCTCGGTCCACGACCATCGATAGACGCCCATAAGAGACCGTCGACCGCAGAAAACTTCCGTCCCATCGCCGCACTCCCAGCAGGATTCAAATTCTTCAAGGGATCAAAGAAGGGCAAGTCGCAAGAGCAGGGGCAAAGTGAGCAGGCGGACTACGCACCGCCAGCAACCCCCGCTGCGCCTGGTCCGCTGTCGCCATCTGCCGATGATCAGCTTCCCCAACGACCCACTACCAGCTCCGGAGTTTCCATTAAGTCAACGACAACGTCGATGGCGCCAGCACGTGAGGGAAAGATAACGCCAGAAAAGGCTCGCCTCATGAAGGCCATGAAGATGAGGGAGAAGAAGCTGCAGGACGCCAAGTTAGAAGTTGCATCCCCAACTAAAGTGAAATTTCCTGGCAATGCGGCCGAAGCAGGACGCAGTGCAGAACCCAGGAAATCGCTTTCCGTCCGGGCCGACGGTATCAGTATTGCTTCATCAAATGCTGATGGCGGTAATGGCTCGCCGGTTTCTCTGATGACAAAATCCGATGCACAGTCTAGGGATGTTGTCTTAGACTCTCACCCCTCCTCACCCGGTGCTGCCTCATCTACAGGCATTGGTGACTCTACCAAGGCCTCTTCCTTGTCCGATTTAACTGATGAAACTATCCATGCTTCCAAGGAGCCTGCGCAGGATGTTGATGACGAAGTCAAAGAAGGTCTAGGGGAAACTTCAAACGTCGTGAAAGGACCAAGCTTGCAGAGGAGTGCCTCAGACGTGCAGAACAATACAGAGACTACGGATACGTCACAGTCTGAAACAGTAGACACCAATGTCTCAAGTGACAAGTTTACAAAAGATGCTGAGGAATTTGCTCAAATTCCAGGGCGTAACCCAAACATTTCACAACCCACGGAGGCCATGATTAGAAAGTCAATAGAACTTGGTGACCTCGCTCCTGATGCCGACTCGAGACCGACCTCGCATGAGAGCAAGAGTCTCGATGCGGCGCTGACCCAAGAAGCACCCATTAACTCACGAGAAAGCGGGAACTCGAATTCTGGAAGCGCAGGGACCACGCCCGGTATTCCCGTTTTGCCTCAAGCTGATGAGCAGTCTGGTGCTGGTGGTGAGGGTAACTACAACGCCTCCAAAGAGCAGCTAGATATTCCTGTATCCAAATTCACTTCCAGCGAGGCTAGGTCTCCCACTTCACTATCACCTACAACACCGAGCCTCAAATCGAAATTCTCTAGACAGGACGTTCATGTCCCTACGGAGTCTTCTCTTCCTACACTTACCAAGACCGCTCCCACTCCTTCAGCGGCCGATCGCCAATCCACGAAACCACACGTCCCTCAAAAGACCGGACCCGAGATTTTGTTGGCTTCTCCACCGAAGCCTCCAAGACACAAGGTTGCTGTTGAGCCAATTCTTACTAATTTGTCCGCTAAGAGTATATCTCAAGTCGAACCTTCCGATCCTTTAGACGATGATGCTTTAATGGATGAACTACAAACCGCTACTGTACAAGAAGCAAAACCAATTCTCGTCTCCAAGTCTCCCATCACTCCTGTTTTCCCAAGCTCAGGTAGCCCGCCGAGAAAAGACCCGCGTCTACCACGCGCGGCATCCAACCCCATGCGTGGTTCTCTTCTCATGCCTGTGGACATGTCCCAGGCCAGTGCTCCTAGGAGTGTATCTTCAGGCGGTGCTGCATTCTTGAACACCCTCACTCGCAATCCATCCAATGCCAGCGTACAGTCTAAGAAGAGCAACGTGGGGTCAAGCATTTCACAGCGCATCAAGGCTTTGGAGGCACTGTCTGGTAATCCAACCGACGACCGGGTTAAACCTACGGCACCGTCTTCTACCTTCTTCACCGTCCGCAAGCAGAGCACAAGAGAGCCATCCAACCCGCCCTCGGTTGTAGATCGTGCGGGGTCTGTCAAACGCCAGTCGCCTACGCCTGAAGACTCACAAGACCCTACGCCTGAGGCGTCCAGTTCGAAGCGGGAGAGGTCCGGCTCACTAGCCAATAGATTGTCTATGTTTCAAGGACAAAACGCACCTCGCGGACGGCCCGAGTCAATCCAAGTCACGGCTCGTATTATTCGCGGCGCAACCTCCCCATTTAGCAACTTGACAAATGCGTCTAGGAAGCTCGGTGATGGTGCCACTGCGGAATTCAGGCAATCTACCTTACTGGTAGATGTTCACAGGGCCCAATCCGTGACCCCCAAACCTCTATCAGAGCGGCCACTAGTTGCTGAACGTCCAAAGACAAGTGTTTCGGAGCTACAAGAACAAGAGTCGACCACTAAACCTGCTAGCAAGCAGGCTAAACGACGGTCGTCCATGAGCCTAATGAAAAACTTCATCAAGGAGCACACACCTCTGAGCAACAAGTCGACTGAGAACCTGGCAGCCACAACTCCCGGAGCCGCGCCACTCAAATCTCCTAGCCGCCCACCCTCAGCTCATCAAGTTTCTACCAACTTCGTTCGGCGACTATCTACTTCCAGTCGCCGATCTTCTTTTAATCATGAGGGAGACAATGCCTCCATGTCAGGCGCTACAAGATCTTCGTCTCGTGTCAGTGACAGCGGCTCCGCCGAGGACGAGAAGTCTTTGAGTGACAAGAAACCGAAGAACCGTACGTCGCGGTTCATGCGCCGACTGTCCAACTCGTTTGGCGGCGCCCGCAAGGCCGGTAGCGCGAGCATCTCGCCGACTGTGGCAGAAGAGGACGCGGACCAACTGGAGAAGGCCGCCGCCCTCGCAAAGCAGCACGTGTCGTCGCCCACAATCGTGGCGTTTATGGGCGACGTCAACGTCCAATTTCCCGACAACCTGCTCTGGAAACGTCGCGGCATGTGCCTCGATGCGCAAGGCTTCCTGTTGCTCAGCACCGTCCAGGGCGGTGCCAAGAAGGCAAAAGACAATGCCGGCACCAAGCGCTTCCACCTCGGCGACTTCCGCAAACCATATATCCCCGATGTTGAGATTCAGGAATTGCCCAACAGTGTCGTGTTGGATTTTGTCGAGGGGTCGTCCCTCCAGATCGCCTGTGGTGATCGTGCAGAGCAGCAAAACATCCTACACAGTATGTCTCCTCCATGTCTTCCCGTTTGGCCAGCGTATAGCTAACATGACGAACAGCTCTTCAAGAGGCACACCAAAGGCACGCAAACTAGGCGTGCGTCTGCTGATTACGACTTAGATCGCTCCATCCTTCTCTTCATTCATGACAGATACCCCCCACACGATTTTCTTGTCCTCAAAATGTCCTCGCGACGGTCATACTCCATTCTCATTTGTGTACCCAACATCGTCCACCTCAACATTATTCTTCTTTGCCGGGGGCAAGATCCAAACACGGCCTACTTCGGCGACGATGGGCTTTCATCTGCTTGACAGCATGTAATTTTTCTACCTTCTTGATACCCGTCACGGGCATCCTCTTTTTGCGCCATGTGATACCACCCCCATCTCGGTCTCGCGACTTTGATCCTATACGGTAATGGTGAGACCTACCTACCTACCTACTTACCTACCTACCCAGTTACATGGATGAAAGAGGGAAACCCGGGCAGCTCGTTTCCCCTCAGGGCGGAGGCGTATGTAAGAGAAGAGCGATCTGGGAAAGGGAGAACGAGAGCATTCTGTATATAATTGAATAATGGAGGTTAAATGCCGTAATACCTAGGTACCCAAATTGGCGTGTTCAGCTGACAAGAATTCGATGATGGCTGCTGCTCTTCATGTCTGGTCCAAATGGTTGATTGATACCTACCTCGACTGTCGTGTCCGAGTGCATGTATGAGCTAATACATAGTAGATAGGATGGTACCCACTGTAAGTCACACAGGCACGTATCAAGGCCCAAGAAAGTATCTTTGTAGGGCCAAAATGGAGGGTGCGCAATAGAACAATGCGGCATGTGGTGGACAATTAATCTAAGGTTCCATACATATAGTCGAGAAAAGTATAATGTGGCTGTCCAGTCGCTTTGTCGGGTGGGATAACGAATGACTTATGCGGCGGCCGTTTTGTCCACGGGAAGAATAAGGCGGGAGAGAAGCGTTCAATCGGCTACGCAAGGGAGGGCATTAAGAGGTGGTAGGTAATGTAATGTAAGTAGCCAATGCTACCTACATACATGTAGCAGGTTCCGTCACGGTACGTGAGGTACCTACATGCCCCAGGTACCTAAGGTTAGGGAATCAACCAAACAGCCGCATTGTGTGACTTGGATGCGTCGAGGCCTGAAGTTTGCGGGTGTTTGCGTGTTTGGGTAGGTATTTATTTAGGTTGCAGGTAGGTACTGTACCTGCCCGCTTTATTTAAGTGCCCAAGCCCATCTGCGAACTTTCAATTAGATTGTCCCTTATTCTACTCATTCTCGACCATCTCGAAACCGTCTCCAAATAATCATAATTATCTACCGACCTACCGACCTACCGACCTACATGGGTAAAGTAATCGACCTGCCTTAAACGTGCATGCTACATGCACCCCGTTGCGAGCGACTATTTCGATCCTATTACGTCAGACAGCGGCGAAAGCGAAGGAAGGAACCACGAGAATTAATCGCATCGCATCGCATCGCATCGCATCGCATTAAGCAGGACCGAGTGCGATTGGTCTGCTTCCGTCACCAAAGACAACTTACTCACCTGAAGGTCAACCTGACTCGCGTCTCCCTACGTTTCCGTCATCTACCAACCATCGCATCGGGCTTGTTCGGGGCTAAATCGGATCTCGATTGATTGAATTGAGCACATCAGATCGGACCACATCAACCCGCATCCATCTGTCAGACGGGCGGCGCCACCATGGACGCGGATATCTGCGCCGCCTCGCGGGCGTTGATGGATTGGGATATGGCATATCGCGATGCACGTGGCGAGAAGAGATCGTCTTTCCATTCACTTCCCGATTTAAATGCACATCCACATCCAGAGTTGCACTCGCCACACTCCCCCTCTTCCTCCCCCTCGTTCTCCTCCGAGAGTGAGTCATACCCGCTCTCCCGGTGTTCCTCCATCTCATCGCTGTCATCAGCATATTCGGACAGCGACACCTCCGATACAGGAGAATGCAGCGATAATGCGCGGTTTCCGATCGGGATTTTAAAGAAGCCGCGGCTTCTTCGGGGCGGAAAGCAGCAGCAGCAGCAGCAGCAGCAGCAGCAGCAGCAGCAGAGCTGTGAGAGGCAGATGAGTTATCAGCACGACTACAGCAGCAGCCAGAGCGGAAATAACAGCAACAGCCATGCCGACGATATAAAGGAAGAGAAATGCAATGCAAACGAAATGAAAAGGGAAGAATACGTAGACGAAGACGAAGACGACGAGTGGCAGGACTGGGACGACGACGATGATGAGAGCGAGTGCGAGATCATCTTCGAGCGCAACGTCACGTTTGACGACCCGCTGGCCACCGACATCGTCACCGGCGTTCCCGTAGCACCGTCGTCGCGCTCGCGGGTCGAGTGGACGGCGCTAAAGGCGAGGGAACGGCTGGAGCGGAGACTGGGGTTTCTAGGGCTGTTTGGGGAGGAAGAAGAAGGAGACGACATGCCTAAAGACTTAGTCGAGGAAAGACATCGGGGCTTTGATGGTGAAGCGGAGAGTAAAAGAGGGAGAGAGCTGAGAAGAACGAATGATGATGACTACGATATGGAGGCCTACGTCCTCAACATCACAGAAGTCGCCGTACAGTTCGTGGAGCTGGAACGACTGCGGTGACGATGAATGAAGATGAGGAGAAGAAGATTGGTGAAGGGAGGGGAAGCGATCCAAACCGAAGCACTGGGATCAAGCTGTCTTTACACATGTTTGGACAGCCAGCCAGCCAGCGAAACATACCTACGTACCTTATTTAGGTCCTTATCTTGCATAGGTACTTTGCATAGATATCTTGCACAGGCAGGTATTTGCCTCCAAATGAAGACTATGAACAATATGAGAATATATATGTTATCAGCAGCGCGTACCGAGTCGCTAATAGCCGAGCCATTGTAGGTCGAGAGCGAGATCATGGATGGTAGCACTGTTTTAAGGCGGGGCATACTGTTGATGCATGTTTGATATGCTGGCGTTTATTGAGGACTCGGATTTTGACAGGTTGGTTGAGTGAGACTTTTATTGCCCGGAACCGTGTGAGGCGTGCGAAATGGGTTCTCTGTGCCAATTGATGATCAAGTGAGGCAATGATTCTACCCTTGACGAGCCTTGATGTATTTTATCACGTATTATCCGACAACGTAGAGCGTTCCGTGAAGCTATAGCTCATGCGCAGATGCTCTTACAGAGAGACGGCATGGCTACCCCTTGCGTAGAAGACCTCGTAATCCATCTACATGACCTCCGACCGACCAATCGATATCAGATCAAATTACATCAGAACTGCGACCACGCATACTTCAAGCCCTCCCAGATCTCAATCCCACTAGGCAGTATCTGCTCCGGCGGCAGCACAAACCCATACTGCGTGTCCCTGAGCTCGATGCCCCAGCCAAACTGGGCCTTGCCGACATCCGTCAGGTAATCCCTGCCGTTCCCGCTCGACTGGTACAGGACCACTGCGGAAGACACTCGGGGGTCAGCAATCGAGATTCCTATTCTCGACGTCCGTAAAGTTACGAGCACGGTCTTATCTATCTCTCAGGCTCGAGGAATAAAACCCGGAAGGACAAAGAAATTTTTTAAAAAAAACGCGGCAAATTCAGGAATACTCACAACAACCCGGCCCGTGATCAAAGGTGGTATTATACGGCTTGGCAATAGCCGCCGCGATGCCCGCCGCGAGCGTCTCCTGCTCGTCGATGTTTGCGGGGAATTCCGTACACGTGTATCCGTAAGACAGCAAGATAACCTGGGCATAGCTGTGCCAGTCGACGTACAGCTTGATGCCGTGCAAATCCCGCAACTTACCCGCGTAGGCGGCGAGCGCGGCCGTCTCGGGGGTGTCGTGGGGCGCGAACCCGGAAAAGGTCTCGGACGACGGGTTCGGCGAGGAACCCTCGCCGCCCCAGCCCACGGCCCAGTTTCTGTTGATGTCGGTGCCCACGGCCGTCGCGTTGGACCGCACTTGGCGGTTCTTGCGCCAGAGTCGGTCCGTGGTTTGCGTGTATACGAAGCCTGCGTGTGTCGCGTCGCGTTAATCGTAGGTAGCCTTCTGTCCTTCCTCCCCCCCTTGTAGATAGATAAATAATGAGATAGGAGATATGTGTGTCGCTACATACCGTCTGGGTTGACGACCGGCAAGACGTAGAAGTCGTAGTTGTCCAGGACCTTCTGGACTAACGTGTCGTTCTTGTACCCGGTGACGAGCTGGTAGAGGATATACTCAACAACCTACGGTGTGAACAACATCCAGCGTTAGCCCAATAAACGCCCAGCGCCCACAACGCAGACGTAAATCTTCCCAAGCGGGGCGAGGCATTAGATCAGATCAGACGACTCACGACCGAAGTAATCCACTCCCTCGCATGAACATTCCCATTGAAGAAAATCGCCGGCTTCGAGTCCTTCCCGCTCTTTCCCCAGAGATGAATCCCCTGGATAGGCCGTCCCTGGAACGAGGTGCCGGCGGTTATGAGCTCCGAGTTATCCGGGAACGCGGCGTGGAGGTCCGCCCAGTACCGCACATGGTCGGCGTAGGGGTGGTAGGCGTCGAACCACTCCAGTCCGGGGAGTGCCCCCGCCTTGTACTTATAAGCCTTCTCGCTTCCGGCGCTCTCGGTCGCGAAGTCGGCACCCAGGTCGTGGGACAGGACTTCGCGGGATTCGAATCGGCCAGTCGCCTCGAAGGAGGCGACGTCGTGCGGCGCGACGGCTAGATCTACCGCCCACCCTTCGCTCGCCCGGCGCCGCTGTAGCTCGATGCCCCCAAGTGCGGATAAAGAGGCCTCGGTGACGGCCCCGGAAGAGGGGATGGAGACGCGGTACACTTTGTACCCGTCGTAGCTCACTTTCGTCGGTTGCGAGACGGGACTGGCTCCCACGCCCAACGCTGCGACGGCGAGGAGGAGAGCGTGGATCTTCATGTCTATCCAGTAGTAGATCACGTCACAGGCAATTCAAGGTGTCTGTGGCTTCTTTTTTCCTCGTGGTTCTCTTATTCCTAGGCCAGGGGGATTCGTCCCCGGGATGTTGCCGTGGTTTTATACCCATCGTGACAATTGGCGATATACCCAAAGCGAACCCTCCCCTCCCCCCATTCTCTCAGCGTAGTATATTATAGTACGACATGTATAGTCTGTCAAGTAGCCCAGCGCAGTATAATGACGAATGCGACCCGAGGCCATTCGCCATCTCTTGGCTCCTTCCCGAAACCGCAACTCACGTCGCGATGAGGTGACTGCGTTGCAGGATCTCGACATTCGAGTCGGTTTTTCGTCTTTCCCCGCATGCCATGTAACCGTTGATTAGCTCAGCATACAGGATGTATTTGATATATTGGATTTCGCCATCTTTTTGAATCGTCGGGAATTGGAGATTTAATTCGTTTTCTGCGTATCGCCTCACGCACGTGTTTTGGTTTTATTCATAAGTTGGTGTTCGATGTCAAGGAGATTCCGGTAGATGGGATTCGAGATACTGGGTAATATTGGCCTCACATATATATTTCTACACACCTACTCCTGAATTTGTATGAGGTGACAATGCCGCCACTTCTAGCTACTGCTGCGTACACAATGTAGCGCCACTTGATATATACCAATAATGAGTATTGCGGCTTTAAGTTGAATTCGCGTTCCATCTACGGCGAGTTTTAAGACGGAATACAAGGCATACGATGAACCCATTACACGCCAAGGCTACCTAATCCAGGCTGGCCGAATGAACATAATGTCAACTACATGCGAATCTCTATCCCCCTTCGTCGTCTAACTAAGGGGAAGAAGAAAAAGCAAGATTAAGCAACCACCAGAGTAAAAGAAGTGTAGCTCTCGTCAACTCCCGGTCATCGACAGTCCTCCTACGTGTAAAGTGTCTACGAGCTACGATATAAACCCGCACCAATGTATATATCGTCGTCACTATGAATACTTGGTAGTATCCTGTTTCTTATGGAGTTCCCATCGACACAGCTTCCTTCATATCTTAAACCTATTCCATGAAAACCCAATCCTCGGCGTTGCCGGGGAAAAGTGCGCCATAATGAACGCTAAGATTATGATCTGTCTACTGACTAAATAGGAATCGCGACCGCGGGTAGTTTGTCGTGCGTGACTAAGGGAATGCTTTGTTTGTTGTAGTCTACATCAAGGGATCGGTGGTATCACGCCCTTACTTGGGATTACTATCGCTATCTGCCTGGGGGCTCGCCGCACGGGGAGGAACTCATAAGGATCACAACATCTATTTGTTTCCGAAGATTAGCGGGGTCGATGAGACTTCCCCAAGCGAATAACTTTCGACAACGCCGGATATCACACCCGCCGACGTATTGACATGGAATCTAACGGGACTAGTCTAAGGGCCAAACTGCGGATGAAGATACCCTCTTCTACGCTCCTCATTGTGTCGCTGAAAAGTACTTGGGTTAGTTAGCTCATCTGTGTAACTAGACAAGTACGAAATTCCATAAAATAAAACAAAACTCCATACCGTACGTAATCAGCTCCTGATGCCGTCGATCACGCAGCCACTTCAACCTCTTGAGCTACCGGAACAATATCCCCCGCCTCAACAACAGCCTTCTCGTTCTCTATCGGTTCTTCCACCACCACCACCGCCGCCGCGTTCCTCTCGGGATACAAGTCAATCACCCCGCCAGGATTAATCACACCCGTCCGATCGAGATGCGTCCGCGAGCGCACGTACGGGTCCAGCGCCCAGTAATTCTTCCGCAGGTCCTCGATCGCATCGCGGCGCAGCAGCTGCGCCTGGGCCTCCGCTTCTGCCTCTTCGGTCACCTCAGCCGCATCGACATGTTGTCTTATCCACGTGCGCGTCGCAGTCAACAACCTCTCGGCAATCGCGGTCCGCTCGACCATGATCTTCTCCCTCTCGTCGGCGCGGGCGATGCAGGCGTCCTCATCTTCGCCGGGCTCGTGGTATTCGAACCGCCAGGGGTCGTCCCCGCCGAATTTGGCCGGGATGTTCTCGCGCGGGATGTGTCTCTCCAGGTCCGCGATGTTGCGAGTGAAGTCTACTTTCGCAGCGACGACTGGGTCGAGGAGGGCGCGGACGATCTTCCATACTCCTTAATAATTATTTTAGTCCTGTCTCTGGTATATGGGTAGATAGGTTGTCTCCCGAATGAGTGAACGAAGCGTGAAAAAAAAAAAAAAAAAAAAAAAAAAAAACCGCACCAGAGAACACCCACGGCGCGTTATGGATGATCATCGTGCCCAGACATTCCGGGTAATTGGCCTCGAAGGCGCGGATGACGAAGCGGGCAGGCTGCCATTCCTAGATATACACATTACATGTCAGCAGTTATCAGCTCGTCGTCACCTCGCGCGCGTCAAACCAAGTAGGTTAGGTCAGAAAAGTGAACGAGCCGCACACACACAACGCACGCACCATATTCGAAAGCGAGAACCCGGACAAATCGAAAACAACACAAAACGCCTCACTCTTCCCCGTCTCCGTCGGCGTAAAAAGGGTCCTCGCCGTCTCGATAAAGTGGACGACAAGTTTCTCAATCGTCTGCTGACTCTGCTTGGCAGGGTTATGCAGCGCGACATGGACGTAGCCGACGGGTCTTCCGTGGCGATCGACGCCGCGCAGATAGACCTTGCCCATGCGGAATTGTTCCAGGAACTCTCGTGCGTCTTTCGTCTCCTTCCCTTCTTTCCCTTCTTTCCCTTCCCCTTCCCCTACCATTTCCCTGTGCTTACACCACGGCTCGCCCTTGGGCAACACCTCCTCGTCTACCCGCATCTCGTCACGCCGCCAGTCGAGCGCGGCGCGGAGCATGCTGAAGGCGGCGCTCACGTCCCATTTCCGCGCGCGCAGGAACCGCAGGAGGAGCGCGTCCGGGTTTTCCTGCTTCAGCATGGCCAGCCACGTCTTCATGGAGGGACGCTGGTCCAGGTCCACTTCGTGATGCGACGGCGCTGTTGTCTCCCGCGGCCCTGCTGCAGGATCCTGCGGATCAACCGCCTCACGCCCAGCAGCATCGGATTCGAAGACATCTAACAAGAGAGTCCACAGCTGCCTGAGCTTGTCCTCCTGCTCTGGGGTCAGGATGCCCACGTATCCCGTCTCGGTGGTGGTTGAGCCCTCTGCTTTCATGTCTGTGGCGTGCTGTAGTTAGTGGGAGGTAGTGAGTGAGCGAGGAGGGTGAGCTTTGCTGACATCGTGAGATAGATAGGTAGATAGCCAGGTTAGGTAGGTGTCTATCTAGGATTACTATCTGTATGTAGGTAAGTATGTATGTATGTAAGTCGGGGGCGCAGTTGAGGTTTGGTAATCCGCTCCGATTCGGCGAGCTGAAGAAGCGGGGTGTGTTATTTATTGGAGAGATCGATCAACCCCCTGTATCGGCAATGCTTCGTGTTCTAGACAACCTCTTAACTGCTTTTGTTTATCGCGGATTCCGCATGTTTTCGATATGGGACCAGACGGGCGTTGGATTCAATGGCTCCCATCGCCGTCGCACCATCGGCACTTGACCGTGTTTCACTGATCGCCGATCAGTGGTTGCAGATGAATATGCGGGACAAGTGACCAATCGATTGCAAGGTCGCAAGGTATAGATGTTGTGGCTGCGAATCAAATCAAGGTTCCATGAGGCGAATCGACCTAGACAAGAATTAACTCTCTAAATGACTCGCTCAAAAGTATTCGTAAAGCAGCACGATATCAATTCAAGATAGAATCAAACAGAGTAAATGCGTCAGATTGGTCACGTCAGATCATGTGTAGTCAAAACCTCATGATGGTATGCTGAGTGCGTTAATATATTTCTAACCTCTTTCCAACCGGGACATTCGTATTGCACCTTGGCTGCAGATGTGAAGACCCTACTCAGCAAACAATTTTACTACCAATCTCAGGCAACGGCGGTGAATACAATCGTCAGGGCTCTCTTTGATCCTCATGCTGCCCGTGGAGGGTAGACTCGGAGCGCAACCTATCCAAGCTTTCGCCACGGTTATCACCACGGGTGGAGAAAACGCAATGGGAAAGCCTGGCGACCGCGGCTTTTGGCTTTCGTCATCCGATTGTTTTGGCACCGCCTAAGCTACCTCAACTTACGCGCATCGCATCCAAATCCGTCCAATAAGAAGCTCACCGCTATGCGATGGCTCGTAGTTGCCTTTGCTGAACCTGTTTTGGGCGCTCGCAAATCAACGATTGCTTCTAGGTTGCCTCATCCCACGCGGTGACGAGTTCACTGGCTATCAATGGTTGGTGTTCGCCCAATGGATCCAATCGGACACAGGCTGAGGGAGCGTTACAAATACCGCTGCAGTTGGATGACGGTCAATTAGTACCGCCAGAGAAGCGCCTCACGTCTATTTCTTCTTTCTAGAAGTTGTAGCTACCAGGCGTTTCTTTAGATGCTTGGGCATCTTTTCTTTCCGCTTCTCGCTCTTCGCCTCCTTGGTCGTTTGTTTGCGTTGCTTTTTACTGGTTAGCTATGATTGATTTGTTTAGAAGATGAAGGGAAGAGATGAGAGTGGGGAATTCCAGGTGAGCTAGGGATGTTTTCATTTCAGCACTGACCTTCTTCTCCTCCTTATCCTCAAATCGCTTCCCCCTAGGTGGACCCTTTAAGAATTTACTCTCGCCGTCGCTTTCCTCGTCACTGTCAACCTCACTGTCGAGAGCTGCGCCCTCATCAGATTGATCTTCCGAGACTTGGCCATTTACAGTCTTAGGAAGGACCACCTGATCGGCCAGCAGATTTCGATACACTAACTTATCGCCTTCACCGTGCCCTATCCTTTCGGCATCCTTCTCAATATCATAGACCTGTTCAAGGGTCTGAGGGATGTACTGCTGTCTGAAGACCTCGTTGTCAACTTCCTGTTGGGCTACGGCATTGTCGTCGGTTGCCGATTCCGCTCGCGAGGCATAGAGTTGTTCGATAGACTCCTTTAGACTAGGCTCCTCCACCGCACCCCCAGGTGCAATGATGAAATCGAAGACGACCCGGTCAGCCAGCGTGTCGACTCCTTGCCTTCTAAAGAAGTCGCCGGTATTTTTAATATCCATACGCAAGAACTCAAGAGATCTCGGGTGGTCGTGCTCTACACTTTGAGACACATCTATTATATAGAGTTGCTTGTTGTTATATAGAATATTGTACTCGCTTAGGTCGGCATGGACCAGCTTGCAAACCTGGTACAGGCGTCGCATGATACCTAACAGCTGGATGTATAAGGCGCTCCATGTCTGTTCAGTCTCGTCGGCGGGGATGTTGGCGTCGCGAAGTCGCGGATAAGCCCACCCTCTCCGGTCACCCAAGAAGCCCATAACCAGCACATGTAGCTTGAGCTGGATGGGTTCTGGGCAGGCGATGCCGGCGGAGTGGATTCGGCGCAGGTTTCGGAACTCCTTCTCGGCCCACAGCTTCACCATCTTGCGGTTGTTGCCCTTGTCGGCGCCGGACTTGAAACGGTGCTCACCGGTGATATACCGCTCACGGTCCTTGAAGCTGAGGATAGCAGTCTTGTAGACCTTGACGGCACGGTGGACCTTGGTCAAGTCGCCGGCGTAGGCGACAGCGCCGTAGACGTTGGCCTCCTTGCCGGTGCTGATGGCGCCGTGCACCTCGCTGACGACGCCGCGGTTGATCATCTGGTACAGAATCATGCGCGTGCGCTGGTCCAGGACCTGCTCGCTCGTGGCGCGGTCGGCCTTGTCCTTGTCCCTCGTCTGGCCGTCCTTGACATCGTCGAGGCGGATCTTGGAGGCGTGCTTGGAGAGGGCGGAGATCTGGTCGTCGACGCTGTTGAACGTGTTTGCGGCAGGTCTCTGCTGGTTCGAATGGAGCGGCTTCTGTCGGTTGTAGTTTCGCGCCAGATCGGACTCTCCGTCTGGGCCGAGCATGTCGTCGTCGTCGTCGTCGTCATCACCTTCGAAGATATCGTCGAGACCGGAGTCTTCGGATTCGGCAGTGGGGAACGAGTCGGCGTCGTCACCGGCGGCGAGTGTCCGCGGTATCTCTTGTTCTACGGAGGCATCGTAACCATCGTTATTTCGATAGACATGCGGCGGTTCGTGGGGCGCCGCGGGAGACGTGGCAGACTCCATGGCGTAGAGGGGATGCGGCGCAAATGCGACAAAACGCCGGGCCGGTGGTTTGGTTGGAACAAGGCGGCGGTTGTTGTGCTTGTCTACTGTAGAAGAAACGGTACCTGGGGTATGCGACTCTTGGTGGAGTTATATAGAGTAAATCGTAAATGAACGCGACGTCGATAGGCAGTGGCTTTGGGTGGCGTTGAGCTGTTGAGTCACCTCGAATATGACTTGACTATGAATAGCTTATGATTCATCAGCACGAACCCGATCAATTCGCATGTCACAGGCGATTGATAAAATTAGGAAATTTGAAAATCATAACCCCGCTATGGATTAGGTAGTGACTATGTGCCCCTCCATTTCCGCTCTTTGCAGTGGGTATTATCTTATCGATAAACTACCTTATACACTCATCCTAGTCGACAGGTGGGGCTAAGGGCAGTGCCGCGAGTCGTGTACCTTCTACCTAAGGCACTGTGAGCCATCGTACTAAATTACTCCTGTATTCTCGTTAGTCTTCTGGTATCTCGGTAAGAAACTCTGCGCAACGGAAAGGGGAAGTTTTATACTCTAGGTAATCATCTCAATGGCGTTCAGACTGAGAGCACGAAAACTTACACATGACACCCCTCAAGCTATTAAGTACCTACCTACCCACCTACCTCGGTACCTATGTAGGTAGTCAGTCAAAAGAGGTCGAATGCGGTGTAGGTCTACCCTCAAAGAGCGCTATCAACCTTCTCCAACTTCTCGTTAACCTACCAAATACATCCACATATTCCAGGTAGCATTATCTCCTTGTGACCTCGACTCCGCAGGTCGTATCGTACCTATCAACCCTCTCCATCCCAACACAGACGTAACATGTCGTACCTAATACCCTTGACCCCTACTGCGCCGGACAAGCGAATCCGATAACCCGTCCAGCTCTCCCTTTGAATGTATGTTTACATCCCACGACAGGGTATGTGCCGGTAACCAATGGATTCCGAAGCACTTCTTCTGCCGCCCCGGCTGGTCCGTGCTTGGTGCTACGGACATAAGGTAAAGGTAAGGTAAGGTAAGGTAGTGTTAGAGAAGGGAAGTCAGAGAAAATCCAGAAGCGTACGGTGTTAAACACTTGCTTCCAAGAATCGGTTTCCATTCATTGACTATGTTAACATATAACTAAGGATGAAGAGAGAAATCTACCCTTCCGGTAAGGTGCTGAGGGGACGGACCCCTCACAGCAGATTCCATGTTCCTCGGGTCTTCCATCCATTCTACAGTGCAACATAGGCAAGGGGGTTGCGGAGGTGGTGGACCTTATCGGACGGAGTACAACCTCATATACATGAATGTGCAAAGGGATGGTATATAAGAAACGAAACAGGCACATAAACTAGCCACATCCTCGACGCGATGCAGCGATACATGCTACTCGCGAATGGTGGAATTCCACCACAAACATTTTCAGTACTCCCCGGCATCATCTTCCCGATGCGCCATCTCTTGTATATGCGAACGTCACGATGGCCTTCCTTTACCTTGCTTACTTGTGTACATTTGCCACTCTATATAGTGAGTCCAATCTACCATAATCACCTCGAACTGACCTCGGACGGTCACTGATTCACGAGTCGCTAGCCCTGGTATCCTCGTCTAGATTGGCGGCCATACCGACCATTCCTTTCAATGCCTCAGCGGGTGGCGGGACCTATCCGCTCTCATCCATTAAGTCGATCATAGTCGATTCTGCCTACGCAGATCGGGTAGATAAATCTGGCGAGACTAATATCCCACCGACTCTGCATCAGTTTGGGAGTGTTTTCGCTTCCAATATCTTTGATATTTGGGGGTTTGAAAACATCGACTTACCCGTAGGCCCGGCGTTACAGCACGATTCTATATTTCTCACACTTTCGGAATCGTCCTCATATCAGTATGCTAGCGGTGAGGCGTCCGCCGAGGGTTATGAGTTGGAGGTGACGACTTTAGGAGTGACCATCCGTGGCGCCTCTCCACTGGGCGTGTGGTGGGGTACTCGTTCGCTTCTACAACTGGCCATTCTCTCGGGAGGAGAATTGCCTCTAGGGAGAGTCGTTGATTCCCCTGGATGGAAGACAAGGGGAATGATGCTGGATGTTGCTCGCCATTACTACCCTTCCCAAGTAAGTCCACTTTCTCTGTTTTCTCCCGGGAATGAGATTCTGAGATACAGTCAGATTCTTCGTGCTAAAGTTTATGCCCTGGGCCGCAGTTTATCACCGATATGTGCTCGTACATGAGTTTCTTTAAACAGAACACTCTCCAATTACATCTAAGCGACAACCTGTACAATAACGCCAAACTCTATTCAAGAGAACAATCCCTGAGTATATACGCTCGTTTCCGACTATGGTCAGACGCACCAGAAGTCAAAGGCTTAAATAATTTCAAAAACGAGTCATATACGAAAGAGGACTTCAAAGGCTTGCAGGATGCCTGCGCGGCACGAGGGGTTACCATCATACCGGAGATCGAAGCACCGGGCCATGCGTTGCCCATCGTTCAGTGGAAGCCCGAATTGGGACTGAGCAGTGACTTGTCACTCTTGAACCTCTCGCACCCAGATACTCTCCCGACAATAAAAACTATCTGGAGCACATTCATGGACTGGTTTAATTGCAAGACTGTTCATCTCGGCGCTGATGAATACACCGGCAATGTGAGCGAATATAACCATTTTGTGAATGAGATGGCGGGGTTCATACGCAACAATGGTTCCAAGTCGGTTCGCATCTGGGGGACATTCCCACCTAAACCAGATTACGACAACAACATCTCCAAAGATGTCTCTATCCAACATTGTAAGCTTCCGCCACACCTTACCTTGACTAAATTTTTGGGATCTCTAGGCCTGGGTTGTTCGCTTGTTGAGACCCATGTTTCTGCTAATTACACCACTCCATCTGAGTGCTGACAAGTTTCCAGGGGAATTTTTCGAAGATAACCCTCTCTTCGACTACATCCAAAACAACTACTCAGTCGTGAACTCAGACGACACCTTCTACGTCGTCAACAAGTGGTCGGGAAGCTACCCCCAGAAAGTCAACATCGCCAAGACATTCCACGGGAATCCAGCATCGGGCGGACCCTGGGAGCCATACATCTTCGACACAAAAAACAGCACAAATAACCCAGACAGGTCAAGCAAGAACGTCCTCGGCTCTATCGCGCCCTTGTGGAATGATTTCGGGCCCAACGCCACTGTGTACAGCGAGGCGTACTACGCGTGGCGAGAGGGTATCCCGGCGCTAGCAGACAAGCAATGGGGCGGAAACATCCTAACCGAAGAATTCATAAACGTGTTCCCCGTCCTGCACGCTTCGATCCCGTGGCAGTCTCTCGAGAACCCAATCGCGTCGAACGGGACCGAGATTCTGCGCTTCGACCGCGAGTCGTGGGCGGACGCGCGACATCCGGACGGCGACGACGAGGTGGGCGACACGTGGCGGGTGAGGGACCTCTCGGGCAACGGGTACGACGCGACGTCGAACTGCAGCGTGACGGCCCACAACACGATCGCCTTCAACACGCACTGCGGGCTGAAGACGGTGCTGCTGTCCAAGGGGCGGGACTACGCGCTCACGCTCCGGCTCTACGTCACGCACTTCGGGGAGGACGCATCTATCATCTCGGGGCAGAGCTCGGTGCTCATGCTCACGCCCAACATCACGCTCTTCGCGTCCGGGAACTACTACAGGCTGAACTCCACCATACCATTATACAAGTGGTTCGACCTGAGCATCGTCGGGCGCGGCGAGCGGACGTTTGCCGGCGTCCGGGAGGTGAGACTGGGCGATCCATTGGTGACGACGCACTCCGATCAGGAGGAGTTCCAAGCCGTGCTGGGCATCAATGGCGAGTCCCTCGTCTGGGCGCCTATAGCGATCGAGGCTCCGCTTACCGAGATCTGGGGAAGCAATGCTCAGTGGACGGGCGAGTTTGCTGGCATGTTACTTACCACTGACGTTTCATAATGGCTTTGAAGCTGGGTTTCTCATGTCATTTTTTGTATCTACTCCTCCCATGACGAGTGGAATGAGCGAAAAACATATTTATAGTTCTGTTCATGTTTTGTCTTGGAGTTAGGACTACTTGACTAGTTCATAATGACATTGAATTTCTGTCACTATGTGACTATGCTGGGGAGGAGAAGCGTGGTGGACGCGACGTTGGAGGTGTTCTTGTTGGGGAGTGGTTGCGTCCTCGTTTGAATACTTGCGGAAATGTAAATGAATCGAAAGTGAAAACTGGTGGTGCTAATATATGATGCAACATGCGAAGACGCCGAATGTGCTTGCCTACTCGAGGTGAACTTGGTCCACCCATTCTTCTCAGCCACAAATTACAATTGGGCTGCCCTTTGATTTTCGATCAGCCATATTCCATCCCAATTCCTAAACATCAGACAATATCTCAATGACCAGACGAACATACCACATATTGCTAGCACCAATGTACCTCATCTTCCCACTCCACACAAGATCATGAAGGGCCTTAATGGTCTCCTCGATCGTCGTGTGGTAACCAAAGCGATGGACCTGTAACAAGTCCACGTACTCCATTCCAAAACGTGTGGGAGCGAAGCCTCGACAGCATTAAATATCGCGGCGCGCGAAAGGCCAGACTGATTCACATCGTCCTTCGCGTCGCCAATTTCCTCTTCAACCTCCCAATGACGCACATCAGGCGTCTCCCCGACAGTCCAGAAGCACTTCGTTACGATGACGACCTTGTGCCGCGGGATGGCGTACCGTCGCATATTCAATCAGGTTTCATCAGATGTCGTAGTTAAAGTATGGGATAGAACGAGAGTAAATCCTACCGTGTGTTTTGCGCGGCCGCTAAATCGGTATTGCACGTCACGACTGTTTGGCGGTTCTCCTGTAACTTTATGTTGTGATATCCGATGAGTAGTGCTTGAACACGTTGCTGGCTTCAGTTCAATCCGCATGTAAACTTGGGCTGTGGAATCCCAACGCCCGTGGCAAGGCTCAGAGTGTCTTGGTGAGCGGCGGTCAGCTAAGTAACTGAGAGTGCCTGGGTAGATGTTATCTCGAGTCCATATGCTTTGATCTTGTACTCGTGTCGGCAATGAGCATGTGCTGAAAGAAGACAGAGGCGTAGGGCTTCAAATCGTACGAATCGGAATTCTAAATGTTGATCGTGGTCAGAGTTGAAGTATTGTGACTGATCAATTCTTAGTTCTTGGGCGATGTGCAAGTGTCATGTTATTGCTATGATGTTGTAGAATGAATCGAGATAAGTGACATGCAATGGCCGTCAAGGGTTCTTATATGGACTGTCCTAACCGTGCCTTAATACAGTATCGGCGAATGCCTCTTTGCGCATGGAACAAGAATACTGTTCGAAGCAGTCGCGTAGAGGTAGACAGGAGAGTGCATTCAGTGGACATACTACCTAGGTATAGTAGGTACAGCTCACTTTGCTACTCGTCTTCTCTCTCTTTTTCTTTTTTTCTTTCCTTTTTATCGATTCATATCCAGTGTGCTCTGATGATATATATACACATACGCCTCTTTCTAAAAGGAATTATTTCCCTATGTTTTGTCTAAGTAATCATAGTTATTAATATAGCATGCCCTCTGAACACCACAGATTCCGTGGCAGTCCAGCCATTCAACAACA
Organism: Xylaria acuta; assembly: GCA_022495125.1. Classification (NCBI taxonomy): domain Eukaryota; kingdom Fungi; phylum Ascomycota; class Sordariomycetes; order Xylariales; family Xylariaceae; genus Xylaria; species Xylaria acuta. The sequence goes on along the minus strand of MU383145.1, from coordinate 167,769 downwards.
AGATATTCCGCTTGCGTTCTAATTACAAGCCACCTCACGACGGTCATTCCATCGTCACCGCAGCGATACAAACCCCATCTCACCGATGATGTCCCAAGAGTCTCGACCTTTCGCTTTGTGAACCGTCTGTCCGTTTTATATTTGATCCATTTAGACCGGATCGTAGTTCGTGGCGCAGAGGTCAAGTGTGTTGTTGGTGTACGGGTTCTTGTAGCCCTGTTTGTTGCAACATCAGTCAACGTACATCCAAGTCGAATCTTCCAACCATTCGCGAACCTCCGCTGGGGAAAGGGGGGGACTCACGGTGGTCTGACAGCATCCCGTGATGTTGTAGACGAACAAGTTGCACTCATAATAAGTATCGGTGACTCCTATTATATGCGCCCCGATACCTGTGACACTAGTGTAAGCACTACCGTTTGCTTCTGGCGTGCTATATCCCGCACGCATAGTACGCTGGAGAAAGTGAGCTATGCGATTCGAGGTATCTGGCATCTTACAGTTTACCCCGACTTGTCCGTCTATATCTGTGCAGCACTTGGGCGAGAATCCGGAAGCTTGCGACGAGTTGCATCTGAAGTATATCCTCTGCAGCTCCCTGGGCGCGGGCGCCGACATCGCCGCGCCTAGAAGGAGCGCTGCGGCGACTGAGATGAGATACATGTTGATGTGATCTTGTGCGATTTGGGATAGAAGCGAAGGTGAGCTGAACCCAGCTGGGATTGACGGGTTTATTAATAGGAGTAGTGTCGTAGTGATAAAACGAACGATGAGAAATGCGTGTTTGTCTACACCAGACTCTGGATATTTATTAATTGGAAAGTCAGGAGACGTAGACCGCTCTTTAATCCGTCGTTCGATTGGAATTGAAATTGATTGATCTTCCGTGCTTACCAACGGTACTGTGGTATCTCTTGCGCTGACGATAAATGCCCGGTTATGCGCACAACAGCAGGCAGACAGGACCAGACCAGACCTGCGTGTCGCTTAAGCACAGCAATGGTGACGTTGCAGACCGACGGGCAATTATACGGGTGATACGGCAGGTACTACTACGACCCAAACATCATAGCTCCAGCAATAGCAGGCAAGATTGCGACGGGCAGCAACGGTTTCACGAAAACGTCGACGAGCGGGATGTGGAATGGACTAGATCTAGATGCAGAGAATGTTATAGGAAGGGTATCGCAGATAATGCGCTCCACGTTGTATCCCAGGAAATAAATTCGTCCTGGTATTTCCCAGCGCTACATACGTAAACACCCATGCTGATCTTTCCCGAGCCTAGACCACCCGGTAATGATAACACGTCCTACAGTAGATATCGTGTACAGTACAGTACGTAACGTGTATAGCATCGAGCAGCACGCCCATTGACATATGTCGTTCGGCAACCGGAGCTGACCTAACCTGGCAATACGTCACACGTGGTTATGCAGGCCCAAACGCCTGACGAGTCGTTGCTGGGCTTTGCATATCAGCCGTTGGGATGGAGATTGATGGACAATGCGTCGCTTGGCATTCGTATTTGCCGATCTGTGAAGCGCGGGCCAATCATTCGCCAGCCCGTCTTCCTGTTTCCTCACGATGCCGTCAACTCGTAATTATCTGAAATGGCTCTGGCGAATGAGGGGATGTCAGAGGGTATACCACACACGGGACTACCGACTCGATGGCACTCGTGCCGTGACATCTGCCGTGAAGTGCATGCTATAAAAAGTAACGGCATCGGCGGTGAGAGTGAAGCTAGGGATTGCAGAGGGTACTGTACAAGAAGCAAAACAAATCGAGGTCCGTGATTGTCACGATGTCACGATCTTCCTCGTATTCTGAGACCTGCTTTGGGCTGGTCTGGTGCGTTGTCCCGTCCCTCACAAGCAGAGTTCCGGTGCCGTGCCTGATCGTAGTTGTGGTCGGAAGCTGACCAAAAAAAGTCCTGACCGGTTTTGGTTCGACTTGAGTACCCAAAAAGTCCCGACCGGCTTTATTCCAGGCTAGAGATCTATTTTGGTACGATCACTGGCGGTCATGGGCGGGTCTTCGGGGCCAACGACTTTCCAGTCATTGTCCCACCACTAAGGGAATTCATTCAGTCCAACGTCGCGCAAATCGTAATACTGCCAAAGTTGCGTTGTCGTAGCCATGGTCGTAGGCCTTGGTTGTACTTAGAGACTTTAGCTTCAGCTTCGGCGGGTTCGTCCCCTTCGAGACGACGGGGCGGCCCGAGCGCATGGAGTTGGATGTGTTTCAGGTTACGCGTACTCTTTCATCCACATGTACACTACTGTATTGTGTCAGTTTCGGCGGCTGAAGCTGTAGCTTTGGAGAGTCCCGCCTTTATTCCAGGCTGCCTAGAAATATACATTATAGAAAATCGCATATGTATCTCATACACCCTATCGTTGTTTATACAACATTTAAACCATTCTTGTTGCATAACAGTTTTTCATGATTGTTAGATTTATTTCGAGAATAAGATATATGCTGTAGTTCCAATAACTACTTCTATGTAGTCCACCGTAGATCTCCGTCGCTGCCCACGCGATCCTTCAGTCTCCTCTCCCTCCGACATCATTGTCGCCGCGGTCCTTACTAATCGTTTGAATATGCTTTGACGGCGATAAGTTTGATGAAAATAGATTGCAAGACTCTGAACCGAATGCGGAGAAAGAAAAAATGCGATATTGTTTTCGTGAATAACAGGATTATTCGATATTCTTTTCCCCCTTTTCTCACAACCGGCGCCAGCACAGGGTCTAGTCTTGTCCTCGTCCTTGTGCTCGTGCTTGCTCTTCTTGACAAATAACTGTGATGCCATAGAGACAGTTGCGGAGGAAAAGCTCGAAGTCGCGAGGATCCTGCAGGTCCTGGTAATTCGGCGGCATCCACCCGTCGGCGCTACGGCGCCAGCCTAATCCTCTCTCGCCATGCAACGCGATGCGTCGATCTGCCGGTTCATGAAAAACTGGGTGTCCGTCTAATGAGCGGTCGAAGCGTCTGAGGGGGGTTTCGACACTGTTCGGGTGCTGGTATGTTGTCGTCGGCGTCGGCGTCACCTGCCGGTTGCTCTCACGCCTCCGGCCGGAGCCTCTTCCGATGGTTCGCCACATATCCGAGAGGGGCCATATTCCTCCATGTCTCAATTCGTAATCGGTCATCTCGGTAGTGATGCTAGCCGTCTCATCCTCGCTACCATCCTCCTCGCCGTCACTTCTATCATCCTCCTCCTCCTCTCTACTGCCATTTTTCTCCCCGTCGCCACTGCTATCATCCTCGCCATTGATGCTACCATCCTCCTCGCCATCCTCCTCGCTATCATCCTTCTCATCCCCCTCGTCATTATCACTGCCATCTTCTTCCTTACTGGGGCTATCTTCAGCCTCCCTATTGTTCGCGTCGCCTTCCGCCTCGTTAACTGTACTAACGCAACCAAGAATTAATTCATCGCTTGGTGGCACACACATGTCGGGATGGGTTAACAGTATAGGCTTCTGTGACTTGGATGAGAACAGTAGTGATAGAATCAGGTAGGTATATCGGAGATGGAGATTTTGGAGAAACGTTAGGTTTAAAAGTGGACGTACGGCAGGTTAAATAGAATCCCCTTTCCTACTTATACAGCGTACAGATTATACTTTCCAACTGCGTAAAACTATTCTCGAATGAGTCACGGGAAGGTTTAACGGCCTACAATATATCGTACTCTGAAGAATAGAAGGTGTAGTCGTATGCCGCCTGCGGTGTTCGAAGCGGAGTAACGAAACTCTAGCCAGGAAAAGCGAATTCAGTACAGCATGAAGTCCGCCCATCTCACCGAAAACAGGATTACGATTGGGGGTATCCGAACGAAAAGAACCCAGCGCCAATTACGTATGCCCCTTATCTTGCTTATAAATTTAACTTTGACATAACCCGGCTAACCAGCATCGGACGTGCGCTCTCGGGAATCTACACGACGGCGCAGCATGAGGGCTGCCGGCTTCGAAAACCTTAGATGTGTTCTATTCACCTTGATCACTCAAGCTTTCGGCATCCTCAAGCTCTTCGCTGTCTTGCGCATAATGACGGCCATCGGTCAGGGCCGTTACCGCGCGCACGAATTTGGCGTCGGGTCGTACCCCTGCATACATCTCCGGAGTCATGAGTACGGGGGGCGCACTCTTTCCTTGGCTGACAGCGATGCTTTTTAAATGTGCCAACTGGTAACCAGCTATATACCAGGGGAAACTCGGAAATCTTTTGTAATATATCTTAAAGCAGTAGGATGCCTTGAGGAGATCCCATTGAGACAGGCCTACACCAGCAAGGCTCTCCTCGCAGAGTGATTGGACGGTTTTAGAGACTACTTTCTCCGTAGGCGCGATTTTTTGCCACTTCTCATACGTGTTCGAAAGTTTAGCCTCGAATTCACCGCGGGAGTCTCCCCACCCCGCGGCCACGGCATCTATGTTTTTCCTCAGTTCATCAAGGACTGTCTCCCAGGTATTTTTCTTGAACTTGCCCGACTCTTCGTCTTTCTTTCGTCTATCGAACGGCCGCTTGAATTTCTCAAAGTATTCAACGAATTTGACCAAGTCCTTATCGAACTGTTCGGCTTGGCCGAGATACCGGTTCAGATTCTGTAACTCACGTTCTACTGTCGGCTTCCCTGCAACAAACTTCACATAGTCAACAATGTGCTTTGGTGCTCCATCTCCGCCCCAATCGTCATTTTTGTATTGAGGTGGCGGTGGGTCAAGTTGTTTGCTAGCCCGCTTCGTATCTCGTTGCTTGGTATTGAGAATTTTTCGCTCCCGGTCCCAATCTTGTTCCGAGAAAACAATGCCTTGTTTCGCACGATCAACGAGGTGACTGATAAGAGTGCTCATGAATATAGCATGCTCATCTCGAACGGAGTTCCTGGAGTAACATAGCTTCTCTTTATAGTTTGTGCAAGTTCCGAGAAGATTCGGTTCCATGTTAAAACGAAACGTCTGGTCAATGAATTCTCTGATGACGTCTCTTGGCCCACATGTTTGAGAAAGACTTTCGTAGGTGCCAGTCTTTTTAGTTAATACACGACGGTCAAATAAGTCCGGCACCTCGGGAAGCGGTGCATTCGTGAAATTGTTGACGATACTAGGCTCCCAACAAACCCAGGCAATATCGCCATCATAGTCACCGCCCGAAAGCTTGTCTGCCAACGGAATATTGCCCTTGGTGGAGAATATGATGACGTCTTTTAGCGAACCCAGCTCTGGTTTGAATACAGCCTTGACCCGTTGGATATCGCTAGGGTAATGCGCTGGCGTTCGTGCGACAAGCACGTCCATGCCATGTAGGAACGTCTCCGAGAAACCGGACTGTTCATCCGTGAATTTTGAAGAAAACCCCAGGTGAACCTCATCTTCCTCTAAAACATCACTGAAGTCGACGACCATGTAGGCGTACGTAGATCGCCCAACTTTGACGTTGAGTCGGGTTTGGAGCTCTTCGCATTTCTCTTTGCGTAGACCAAAAGCAATCTTCCGTAAGAATTCAAGCTTTGTTGGATCGAAACCTTGGGATAATAGCAGCTCCATCTGGTCTTCTCTGCTGTTTGGAAGACCAGCTGCCCACGGCACGTGTCCAAGTCTGACGCGGTCTTGGCGGCGCTGTCCTGTAGTGTTCTCGTGTACCCATAGTTTGAAGTGGGCGGGGTCTCGCATAGCTTCTTTCTGAGATTCCATCTCCGCCGCAAGACTGTCTTTCATGAATTGCCCCACTCGCTCCTTCATGTTTAATGCGTCGATGGCTCGATCCTCAAGGATAGGAAGCAGTTGGAGATTCAAGGTCGCGGATTTGAGTTCCTTCGATGCGTTGCGAACTTCGAAGGTTCGATGGTCCTCCTCCTTAAAATCACATACCCACTTTCTCTGAGAGGGATATGTCTCTATCCAGATCTCGTCGCTGGTGTCCTTGGTATCTCGGATCCAAAATCCCTTCGCACTACCAAACCGACCTTGAAAGCCGGCCGGAATGTCATCGAGACCCATGATGTCGCGGACTTGTCGCGCAAGTGCGGTTGACATGCGGGCAATCCCATCATTCATCACTTTACCAGTGGGAGACATGATATCCGCATCACGATGACGGATTTGTTGAGGCTGAAGTACCACGGTCGGGTGAGTGCGACTAAGGCCTGAATACCGTCAATAATGAAGCACAAGTGTCAAGAAGCACAGAATAGGTATACCTAGGGCTATTCTCGAGAAAAGCTTGTATACCGATTGCTTCCGGTTTTTCCGGCTTTGCTGGATTTGCAGAAGCCAGTCTAGGAGATGTTCCCGTTCCATTTTCGTATGCGAATTGCTCGATTCGAACTTGGGCGACACAGACTGTGTCACTGCTGCATGATGAAAATCAGTGCCGTTTTCGGCAAACAAATATATCCTCTCTTGTAGTATGGTTACAGTTTCGGGTCTTAGGGTGTCATCCTTGTGCAATTTCTTCGGAGTAGCTTGTTTCGTGCAAAATGATTTCCATGTTCGACCCAGCAAAACATGTGAATCTTCAACCAGCCAGTTATGGATAGAATCTATAACAGTCTCATTTCCCTTGCTTAGGTTCTTTACGTCTTTAGTGTACGGCGAAGGCATTATGAGTTCAAGGAAGCGGTCGGACCCAAAGCGACGATCGAGTCTATGCGGCAGATCTAGCCTTAAGGGTTGGAGTGTGAGTTTGAATAGAGGCCCGGCTTTGGCCTTACTGAGAGTCAAGCACGCTGTGAGGACGACAACTTGATCAGTCGAGCGAAAACTATCGCTCATTGCCGCATTCCAAGCTTCTGGTCTCGTTTTATCCGGGAAGGGTTTGCCTTCGAAAGCACTGAGACGCCGAAGTCGGTCCCATAGTCTGGTCTGGTCATTCAAGATAGGCTCGTATTTAAAACGCAGGTTATCCATATGTATTTCACAATACAGAGCCACGCGCATTATCTCCCAACGTACAGCCAAGGGGGCGCTCTGAAGATGGGCAGGTAAGACAGCTAATGAAAATCAGTCATAGTTGGGAACGAATGTGTATCCACTCACGCCAAACGTCCTGGAGCCTTTGTGTAAAACTCCTGGCCTCAGGATTAGCCGCATCATAGAGCCTATTGGGCGACACATGGACCACAGGGGTCACTGGACGGTCGTGGTGTTCGAGGTCTATATCTCTTAAGCCGGGATTGACATTCAAGTTTGAGTCGTTGGGAGGCATATTCTGCGTTACTAATGGCGTAACAGTCTGCTGTGGATTGTTACGCTCGTTGGATAAAGCCACGAGTGCACGTTCCGTGCTCGAAGAAGGAGCAAGAGAATCTACTACGGAGGGCGATGATGGCTTTCGCTTCTGTTGAGAGCTTGCCTCCACAATAGTGACTTCGGTCTCTTGAGTTGCGGGAAATATGAAACTTTCTTCATGATGCTCGGGCTCAGAGAATACTCGGGACACGAACGATGACCTGCTCGTATTTACCGAGGGACCAAGTCCATAAATATCGTGCTGCTGGTTGAGCCGGATAGGCGACCGGACGGGCGGTACAGTCGGCTCAAGAAGTGGGGTGGAAGCCCTTACCTCGCCGCTATCGAGACGGGAGAGGACACTAGGAGATCTCAAGGGGGGCACAACACCCCTACAGCGTTTTGACGAGGGGGAATGCTTGGACCCTTCATCCTGCGATGGGCGCTTGGAACGACGTGTACCGGTCGGTGATGGGGGTTCGTCAGCGATGGGGCGGCAAAACCGTTCACTCGGGCTAAAAAAGTCGAGTATCTCTGCCAGACGGTCCAACAAGCTAGTACGCTCAAGCTCTGTCGACGCGCGAGGCAAACCAGTCAAGGGGGGAGTAACACCCTGCTTCCCCTTCGGCTTGTTCACCCATTTACTATGAATGTCACGGGCATCTTTATCGAAGATCCTAAGAATGATGTCGGCGTTGCCCTGGCGATGCTGGTTCTTCAGGCGACTGTAAAACAACGAGTCGTCATAATAAGACGAAGAACCCGTTCGTTCGACCAAGAAGCTGGGATTCGGCCTACGTAGATTCAAGCTGTAGAGGTTGGAGAATTCTAAGAACCAGACATCAAACCCGCCGTCGCCGTCGCCGTCGCCGCCGGCAACTCGATTTGTTGGCGTGGCCGGCAGGCTTGCGAGGGGATGCCGGTCAGCGTCGGACTCGGGGTCCGCGGTGTGCCCGTAGCCATGTCTCTGGTCGGGGCCATGGCTCCGGTGCGTGAACTCCATATATTACCCGGACGGACCAGAGCAATTTACCAATGGACGTGAGACCAGCACAGATCCGCTGTTAGCTGCGGAGCAGAACAGCAAGATAGAGCAGGGGATGATGGTCGTTGGCGTGAGGTCGGAAATAGCGCACTATTTTGGAGCAAAGCGCATAAATGCGTTATTTCCGCTAGCTGCTTCAAGGCTGTATGTAAGACGGCTAGCAACGCAATCAAGCATAATCCCCAGCGATGGTGACGGCGGATTGGATGGCAAGTAGACGACCGGGCCAGGTTGTACCTAAAATACGCATTTACCCCCTGCCTAAGTAGGTTTAGAGGTCGCAGACGGTGTTTAGTGTCGCACACACGGACCAGTCCGTTATGGTGGTGGAGTAGATAGGGCGCTACTGAGCATCAAGAACGCGGCAAGCAGGACCGGTAGGGAAACGCTGGTAGGTACTATGTAATCAATGAACAAGACAGGTTTCGTGAAGAGGTAGTGTAGCATAGTATACTTAGGTAGTATTGGAGTGTCGGTTAACACGATGGTGTGTGTGGGCTTTGTGAGGCAGAGTAGAAGGGGGGAGGAGGAGCTTGGTGAGCGAGGGGGGTATAGGAGGAGAGAGAGGAGCCAGGTTGATAGGTGATACGTAGGTAGGTTACCTAAGTTGATGCAAGGAGGGCCGGACGCAAGACACAATTGACGGCTCGGTATCTACATGTAGGCTGTTGGTGGGCTGACGAGGCAGGGAAAAGCGCCTACCTACTGTACCTGAGGTAGCAAATCGAGGCAAAAGTTGTGGCACGCCAGCACGGCCACGGGGTCGGGACAGTCAGGATTGACAGCCGCGGATGTTCAGCTCTCGCGTCCCGGAGAGCGTTAACATGTTACAGTGGTCACACACCTGTGACGCGGCTTGGGGAGTACCATACCACCTACCAGGTAATGTACGGTTGCCCTGGCGGTGGGGGCGGGGGCGGGAGCGGGGGGATCTGGACGGTACCTTATCTACCTGTGTGCGGCACACTTCACGTACGATCGAAGCAGGTAGTTGCTATACATATTTCTCTTTCTAAAGCGGAAAAAAAAAAAAAAAAAAAAAAAAGGTTAGGTAGCCAGGTAGGTAAGTATTGGCTCGACACCGAGATGGGTAATGTGTCCGATATCGTGAGGCTCTTGATCAGATCTGGATTTTCTGGCTTGCAGAGCTACTGTACATAGAGCTGCAGGGTCCCTTTTCCTCCAATGCTTGCAGTGGGTACGGTAGGTACAGTAGGTATGCTACCTTAGGACTGGCTTACGGGTTAGTACTGTAAATAGATGCCTTAAGGTACCTACCTCATAAGTAGGAGGTAGGTATGTACAGTACCTAGCTACATAGGTAGAAGGCACCCACAGAAAAGGACCGCGAGATAACGTTGTTGTATTAGAAATGGATGGAGGTCTGGGGACTGTAAGGGAGCCAGCTTAGGTGCTGTAGTGTAGTGTACTGCCCCTACGAACTGCCTCACACACCCTGCACCTGCCCCTAGCTCCCATGCAACTTGGAGGACGATGACTAAATACACACTCCACTACAGTTACCCCCATTTATTCACCCAATTACATAACATGATTGATAACTTTGAGAGACTCACACCCGTGACCCAGGCGCCTACCTACCTACCTAAAGTAAGGCGACCCAAATCTTGCATTGGCCTGTCTGTCTGGCAACCCAAACCAATCCGTCCTCCGGTTTCCCCCATCGCACAGCCGTCCCCGTTGAGTGAGAGAGCGACGCTCTCCCTTTGTTGTTGAATCTCGGCGTCTTCGGGATCGTCGTGGGCTGGGCAATTTCAATTTCCCCGCCTCAGCTCCTCTTTTCGGAGTCCTCTGTGCGCCCATTCGCGCGCGCCAAGGCAGACTGGCATCAATCAGCCTTACCCTTACTCGCCCATCGCCTCTGTCACCCAAACGCAGACGCCGCCTCCTAGATTCCTTCGGTGCTTCGGCATTCTGCCATCTCGTCAAACCCGCTTTTCCCGTAGAGGTACCTACTGTGCGACGCCGCTCGCTCAGTCGTCGCATGCTGTTCCTGCTGCCGCCGCCGCGTCCTTTTGCCCTGAGCCTGCGCGCCGCCAAGAATCTACGCTTCGCCGTTGCCAAGACCTCTCTCGAGTCTATGTTCCCGAGGCGGGGCCGAGCATTGTCTTGTTAGCAATGTCGGAGCACGACATCAGCCAGGTCCCCGTCGAGGACCTCACTCCCGAGCAAGCCAGTCACATCATTCATTCTCACCGCAAAGTGAGATATGGTACGTGAAGAAGTCCCCTTCGTGAGCTCTCGCTCATTTTGAGACTGCCCCATAAGTAGCGTGTAGAAGCCTTCCTCCCCCTCCCATGCGTGTGCAACGGTGATGGTCTAATGGTGTGATTGATGATGAGATAATGTGATTGTGCCGTGTCATGAAAATTGTGCTGGGTGTCGGGCACCGATAAGCAGTCTTGCTGAATCCTATCAACTCAAAACCCCGGTTCATCCATCGCTTACACAATTTAAAGGAACCGCCTGTTGGCCCTGTCGGCAACGCAAAGTGAAATGTACCAATGACCTACCATGCGAGAATTGCATCAAGAGAGAGCACCCGCAGTTATGCAGTTATAAGCCCAATCGTTCAGCCGCCTCTAAACAAGCCTCCCTCCCCACAGGAAGCAATTCGGGCAAGAAGCGAGCCCATTCCCCAGATGGGAACGGCGACTATGCCCAAGAAGGCGACCAGCAACCCGACGGCTGGCGGCAGGCAATTGGTATGTATTCGGCCCAAAGTCAAATGCCTTCTTTCGTCTAATGCCGTTCTCGCTCCTAGACCACACTGAAACCAACAACGAGTTAAATCGTTATGTTGGTCAGAACAGCATCCCAGCTCTATTAAGAGATCAGCCCTCGCCAATTGAGACCAAGGATGGCATAGATATTCGTCGAGATATGCGTCCGATTTTCGGGCTCGACACGTCCGCTCCCTTTCCTCTTATGTCTTCAAAGCATCTCGATATGATGACGCAAGATATCTTCACTGAACTTCCACCGGATCGAGAGGTCATGATGTGGGTGCTCCGATTCCTCACCTAGGACTTTTTAAGCTCTGTGTCGCAGGCTGACCCGGTGAGGACAGTTTATTCACCGCCTACAAGGAAATTGCACACCCGTTTTGGGGCTTTGTGGCGGATATCGACGATCTTGAGTCTCGCATCATCATTTATCTAGAGGAGAGAGCCAAGAGTGCCAAAGATGCAAACAAGCCTGGTCGACCTGTCTCGGCCTCATGGCTAGCTATTCTGTTCGCTGTGATGGCAGTTGGATCACAATACCGTGACTCACCATACCACACGAGGACACGCGACTCTCAGAAATATATCCAAATATCGTTTCACTTTTTAAGAATAGGAAATTTTCTACTCCGGTGAGTTTGGCCCTTGGACCCGAGGCGTATACCACTGACCACATGGAAGTCCCAACCTCGATTCTATCCAAGCACTACTACTTACGGGCTTTGTCCTTCTCAATGATATGAAGGCCGAAGCCTCGTGGGCCATAATCGGAATGACATGCCGCCTGGCACAGTCCCTTGGTCTTCACAGGACTATAACACAAGATGACACGAACCCAAATGAGGCGTCTCTGAAGTCATTTGTTCGGCGCAAGCTATGGTAAGATCAAGTTGATGACTAATGGAAGTTGCCGGCCTGATGTTCTTCTAGGTGGACTTGCCAATGGCATGATACTTTGACGTCGCTGTCGTTTGATCGGTAAGTGCTCACACCGTGATCTAATGACACTTGGCCGGGTCTCACCATGAAGCTTAGCCCGAACATGACCAATATTCCTTGCTGCCAAATTCCAATCTCTCCAAGTGCCACAGTCGAAGGCCTATCCTACATCGAAATGATGTATCATCTTTGCGAGCTGATTTCGAAGCGTCTCAACCCCGACGCGACAGCCGATTACACGTACCAGTCAATCGTAGACAGTTGTGAGGCTGTTGAGTCTCTCAGAGGCATGGTGTATCCGCAGCTTCGGAGTAAAGAAGCTTGCAAGAGCGTTCTCGACAAGCTACAACACTATGCGACTCGCCTCCATACATCTTTCGTAGTCTCAGTCTGTTGTCGACCTGCGCTTCGCCGCGACTGTCCCGTCTTAACCGCCGCGGAACAAAAGACGTTGTCCGAAAAATGCAAGGCGAATCTCACAGAGACAGTACGCATGTTTTTGGCAATGCATCAATTATCATTCATCCCAACGCGCAGCTGGGCTTTCACTTACCATGGACTGTCGTCCGCTGTTCTTCTCGGGATCCTAAACGAAACCAAACAGGATCGCGAAGTTAGACAGCTGCATGGCGATTTAATAGCAGCTCTATCTGCAGCAACGGCCAAGGAGCAGGATACTCCCTCTTCTGAGCACATTCGGAAAACAGACAGAGATATTGAACTTTTCGGCCCTCTTTCACGGGCCCTTGCCGCATTAAGAAATATTTACGACTACGGTACTCTTCACGGCATAAATGGGATGAAGAGCGAGTGCGCATCTGGGACACGTACACCAGTCAGCTTCTCTACAGTCCAGAATCCTCAACTGTTGAACTCTCAGTCCCGTCCACAACCCGGATACAACAGGCATCAAGATGCCGCATTAGCCATGACCGAATTGCAAAATAGCACCCCTATCCAGGACTTTCAGACGTAAGACATCATGCTAGCAACACTATGCTGCCCCTTACTAATACCCACCACCAGCCCCATGACATACCAACAGCAAATGACTCCGTCAGTTGGCCTTTCAGACCTGAGCCAGATTGATCCATCGACACTCGCCCCAATGGAGCTATACGATTCTATATTTTGGGGTGAGTGGCTGTCTTGGTCTGGTTCTATACCCATACTGACACCCATAGAATCCCCGGACCCTTTTTATAATGTTGCGGATATGAACTTCGATTTCCTGCCCCGGGCAGCTCCTGGACAATCTGGGCAACAATACTATTTCTGAGAACTCATGGACCATTAAATTCTTGAAACAACTACGGAAAACGTGATCTGCGCTCTTTGGATATGACATTGGATATGCATGTTCTGTATTTGAGTTGGCCGTATCTATTGAACTTCAGTCCCGTAGGAAAAGAAAAGCGGCGGCATTTTGGGAGTCTAGTCAATGATGAAATTCCTTTTTTTTTTTTTTTTTCAATTGCGGCACATGGACTCATGTTATTATGATGTATCCCGGACTTTCAAGCGTATTCATGTTCTCTCCGAGGGTGGGAAAAGCTGCACAGTCACTATTCAGCTACATGTGTATAGTTGCTTACTGAATATACTGATGTATATCGCTCGATTATCGTCGGAAGTAACCGTATACATATCGATTTTCCAGAACGACGCACATATCTCATAAATTCATGCCAGATCTGTTTTTTCTTCCCCTTGATGACCTTCCACGTTATGTTCTGCCTTTCGCATCCGTTCGTGGCGCGCTGTGAAGTACGAGAGTCCCCCCGTCCAAATCACTAGGGCGATGGACACGGCGATCATCGCCCACATACCTCTCTGCAGATACTAAGGTCAGCTTTCAACCGTCTTCGGACCAACACAAAGGCGAAGCGAGGAAACCCTATGAAAGAAAGAGAGAAAAAAGAGACATCCGAACAGCTTTATTCCTTGCTCGGCGCAAAGCAAGCATCCGACATACGTACCGTAAACCAAGGCGCCATCGAAGCCCCGTAGAACACGATGGTCCACCACGCATTGATCACGTTGCTACCGAGATTCATGCCGGCGAGCACGATAGCGCGGAACATGTGCTCCTCGTAGCGCAGGGTATCGTTGGCCCAGGCGAAGAAGGTCGCCTGGCACGCATAGACGGCGCCGGCCCAATAGTACGCGCCGAAGACCATCGGGGTGGATGCGACGGGGTCGGGGTCGTGCGAAGCGGCGAGGATGAGGGCGGAGGTGACGACGCCCGTGACGCCGATGAAATAACCGACAAGATACCGCTTTCCGTTGAGGAAGTCCGTCAGCGTGGCCCAGAAGAGGGTGGACACGATGCCGGCGGCGGGGACGCCGGTTGGGTAGTTGTTCAACTGGGCGACGGAGTACTCGTGCACGGGGTGGGCTTTCATGTACAGCGCGAGCAGCCCGTTGCTGCCGAACGACTCGGTCTCGCCCGCGATGATCCATAGCACCATGAACCCCCAGAAGAACTTGTTCGTGAGCGAGCGCCGGAAAAACGACCACGACAGCGGCGCGTGGTCCACGACAGGCGGCACGCGCACGAGCGCGAGCTCTTTCTCCGCTGGCGTGAGGTAGATCGCTTGTGTGGTGGCTGGCGTGTCCGGGAAGAAGGCGAAGCCATAGATGGCGATAGGCAGGGTGATCAGCCCGTCGATTCTGACGGATGTTAGTTACTTAGTCTGGTACATACGTTGACACGGAGCGTGTAGTACACTCAAAGCGTACGAGCTAATTCAAGCAGAATGACTACTTTGGTAATGGCAACACAGGAGCCATAAAATCACTCGAGAAACAAAGAGGAAACCCTTACATGAACAACCACCGCCATCCGCTAAGCCCCTGCCTCAGGTGCAGCGACTCCTGGATCCCCGTCTGGATGTACCCGCCGACCATGGTGCCGGCGAGGCCGGACGCGGTGAAGATGCCGGAGCGCTTCCCGAGCTCGCGCTCGGTGTACCACGAGCCGAGGACGTAGTGGGTGCCAACAAAGGTGGTGGCCTCGGCGACGCCCTGAAAGAAGCGGATGGCGGCGACACTCTGCGGGTTATGGACGGCGGCCGTGACCATGGTCAGCGCCGCCCACACGACCGTGCAGGCCGGGAAGAAGATGCGCGGCCGCACGTAGTGCAGCGACAGGTTTGCGGGTACCTGGCCCACGACGTAGCCCGCCGTGAAGGCCGCTTGGACCTGGTTCAGCTGGTCTCCGACGAAGTGCAGCTCCTCCTTCATCCCGGACACGTAGGCATTGTTGAGGTTTGAGCGGTCGAGCTGTGAGAGTCGAAAGTCAGCAGAATAATATCATGGGCTTGGGTATTTATTATTCATCTGGTTGTTTGTATATACTCCGGGTGAGTGGGGTGTAGTAGACTCATTATGGTGAGGTGAGGTGACGTGACGTGAAAGCTCACATAATTGGTGAAATAGCTCAGGCAGCAGAAGGTCAATATGAAGAAGTCGATCTTTCGCACCAACTTCTTCTCGCCCGGCTTATAGTCGGTGTGGAAGTATTCGCGCAGTTTGGCCCCCAACGCCATGGTTGGTCGCTACACGATGCTTCGCAGGTTCTGTGTGATTACTCGCCTGCAAAATAATGATTTTCAAATGGGATGTCTGACCAATTCATACATGCTAGTCAAAAGTGAGGTCCCTTATATTGTATGGTTCCCTAGCTCTCGATTCACATACCGGATAATCAACCGACGGCAGAGGAATATTGAGAGAAGATGAGCTGGACTGAGTAGTCCATCTAGCAACTATGCAGGTGCTTCGTAGTGATAAGAACTTGAAGATGAAGGCATACCTGGTTATCGCGTACCGTATTTGGCAGCGTCCCCAGAATAATCGAAAACGTTACCTCGTTAGGACTAGCTTGGTCAATACAGGGTCTTACCGACCACCGAAGAGTTAAATAGACGGTGAGGGGTCGGTACCTATAGCATGGAAAGACTTGGTGACACCGGTGCTATTTTAGCTGTCTTCGTAACCTGGATAGATCCAACCTAAATAGACAAACTTGTCGTTTCACCTCGTTTCCAATAACCCAAGTTTCCTGTTCCAAAACCCCCTGTCTGCGATATCTCATTCCACGTAAGGGGCAATCCAATCACAGGATATAGTCGGCTTCCTTTATCATCGCGAGCAATGTGGATCTCCGGGTCAGATAAGCCCCTTCTCACGTTCCCAAACAGAGGAATCCACGTGCCAGTAAGGCTGGGGTATTCCCGCCTATCATGCGGATATCTAGATCCACGACCAGGTACACGATATGGTGTGACTTCTCAAGTCCAGACGGGGTGTGTTATCATCTTCACTCGGCTTGTTTCCTATCTTCGGTCGTACACAATTTACATGGATGTGACGTTATTATACACGATTAATTGATTCTAGTACCAGCATCGCGATGGCCCAGCCGTGTGACTTGAGCGGTGTGCTAGAATACGTCCCACGAGCCACATGATAGGTAATCAAGCCAGGCCGTGTTATCTTTAAAAATAAAATAAAAAGGTGAAACTAAATTCAGGCCGCAGCGATTCAATAAACACGCCCATACAGATATATGGAAGAGAGCAGACCTCATTCTGCTACCAGAAAGTCTAAAGCAGCTAGGTCACCTTAGAGAGTCGTCTCCCGAACCGAATGAGGCGTAGGCGCATGTAAACCTTTGCGGGGAATTGACCGGCGGAGTATTCCTGAGGTGGGTATCGCCATCCATATCGCTCCTTTGTTCCGGCTCTTCCCATCCTATTCTATAGCCAGTCGTATTCGTATATACATGCCTGTATATTAAATAGAGAATAACTTCCATACTCGTGCCATCGACAAAATCGAAGCCACTGCTGTGATTCTCGTGAAGTGAAAATGGGAGGAACTTGGGAGGCCCTTGCGGCCAAAAAGCGCCAAGATCTACTAAATTCCATCCCTGAGGAGTGGCGCGTCCCCAGCCATCTACTTCCTCCAAAGAGCCAAGAAGACGTAACTGGGTTCCCGGCGAGCTCGGGATGGTTCACGCGGGAGGAGCTCGATATCACAAATTTGACCGCGCTGGAATTGCTGCCGAGACTTGCGAGCGGTGATCTCAAGTCGGAGACGGTGACGCGGGCCTTCTGCAAGCGGGCAGCGGCAGCGCATCAACTAGTACGAAACCCCCCATCCCCCCGAAACCCAACCCAACCCAACTCCTTCGTGCCGTATCCCCGAAGTCGAGAAGCTAACACGAATCTGCAGCTCAATTGCCTTTCGGAAACATGCTTTGACCGGGCCATCGAAACCGCAAAGGCCCTAGATGAGCGTTTAGCCCAGGGACTGGGGCCCGTCGGTCCCTTCCACGGCCTCCCCATCTCGCTGAAGGACAACTTCAACCTACGCGGCCTGGACTCGACGGTCGGGTTCACGTCACACATAGGAGACCCCGCTCAACACGATTCCGAGCTGGTCGATCTCCTAGTCACGGCCGGGGCGGTCGTCTACGTGAAGACGAACGTGCCGACGGCCATGATGATCGCCGAGAGCGTGAACAACACGTTCGGCCGGACCGTCAACCCGCTCAACCGACGACTCACGAGCGGCGGCAGCTCGGGGGGCGAGTCGGCGCTGATCGCGTTCAAGGGCAGCCCGTTGGGCGTCGGGACCGACATAGGAGGCTCGTTGCGCATCCCGGCCGCCTGCACCGGCATCTTCACCATCCGGCCCTCGTTCGGCCGCTTCCCCACGTTGGGGTGTCGCTCGGGCTTGGCCGGCCAGGAGGCCGTGCACTCGGTCAACGGCCCGATGGCCCGCACCCTCGCTGATCTCGAGCACTACTGCAAGACGGTGGTCGATTCCGAGCCGTGGCACGGCGACCCGCGCTGCCTCCCCATGCCATGGCGCCCTGTGTCTTTGCCTCCTCGATTAAAAGTCGCGGTCCTGTGGCACGACGGCATCGTGCTGCCGACCCCTCCCGTGACGAGGGCACTACAACATACTGTCGAGAAGCTGAGGGCTGCTGGTCATGAGGTTGTTGATTGGTCGCCGGATGATCAGGCGGAGGGGTTACGACTCCTGGGCCGCATGTTTGTAGCCGACGGTGGTAAGTCAGTTATGCGAGAGCTTGCGAGGACTGGCGAGCCCTTGAGGCCGGAAATGGCTGCTTACGGGAAGTCGCGCGAGCTGAGTGGTCTCGAATACTGGCAGCTGCATCTCGAACGCCAGGCGTTCCAGAAACGGTATCTGGACCGGTGGAAGAAGGCGGGTATCCACGCTATCCTGGCTCCCGTCACCCCTTTCAGTAGCGTTGAGAATGGGATGTTTAAACATGGTCGGTTCTACCTCCCCCCCCTGAGTTATTGTTCGTTTGCAGAAGGAAGTCCGCTAATACGAGTATCAAGTTGGTTACACTGGCGTCTATAACGTATTAGATTATTCCGCCATTTCTTTCCCAACAGGCTTAACAGTCGACCGAGCTATTGACGTACCACGAGACGATGCGCCCCAGGCTCTATCCGACCTAGACCAGGTGATCCGAAGTGAATGTAAGGCATTCTTAAGCCAATCTCCATAACGTGCCAGATTCGCTAACTCTTAGTAGACAACGCGGAAGTCGTCCATGGGATGCCGATCAGTCTCCAGTTGGTGGCACAACGACTAGAAGACGAGAAATGCATAGAGATGTGCAAAGTTATCATACAGGCATTAGACTAGATAGCGCCACAGTCGTGCTCAGTATACCCCGACACTATATTTAGAGCGATATATGATACTACTACCCTCTACTACAAAACGTCTATTCTTGGCTATTTGTCTTGCAATATTACTCGCCTAGTAAATTTACATGCTAACTGGGTACTCCAAATGAGCATCTGAAGCGACATGCATGCAATTCATTTCCCCCAGCGCTTAAGCATACGTGTAGCAGAACGGTCCGTCCGTGACACTAACCAGGTCGCTAATCTTCCACGTCTTCGCCGCGACCGAGTACAGGTTCACCTCATCGGTTAAAGCTGCTGCCGCTCCTCCAAATCCCATCATAGTTCGCCCGCCCTACGCATGGATTAGTTACTTGGTTCTACGGCTAGACTTCGAAGGGGGGCTTACCGATATGACTTGTAGGCGGTTTTGGAGATCTTGTGCTTGCCATATCGTCCAAGTTCGATCTATCATGGCGTGATGCAAATCTATTATAAGCCAGTGTTAGTAACAAAATCCTCTAGGCTTGCCCCTTAAAAGCATGTGAGGATTTTGGCATTGGTAATATGGAATCACGTACAGAAGGGTGGGTCGCCCGGCGAGACGTAGAAGTCTCCGGCCGGGTCGCCAGCGATCGTGAAATGACCGCCTGCGTGGACGCCCATGGTACCTCCCGCGGCTTGCATGGTAGTCTGGAATGAGGCAATGTTCTTGCTGTTGTTTATCAGAGTCACGATATCCTGCGTCCGCGTGTATCGCGAGGAGATGTAGTTTGAAATGTCTCGGCGCAGGCACCGGGGATTGTGGCCAAACCCATCGCTTCGCGGGTTTGCTGGCGGTGCGGGCGAGATAACTGGGCTAATTGGACTAGATAGATAATTCTTATTAGAGGGGCCATCACATCAATTGTCGGTTGTGTTCTTTACTCACCCAAGGTTCACTGTCATGCTGCGACGTATTAGTACTGGCAGGACGAAACTCGGGGATAGGGGTGCTTACTTCTTGAATGGACCTGATGTAAGGCATCCTCCTCCATTCCCCGCGGGCGCCACGAATGACTGGTGCGTGATCTTCTCGCCATTTCCACTCATGCTGGTTTCGCTGCCGTCGAAGATGGGCGAGGTCTCGGGGTTGGCTGCCCATCTCCCCCAATCCCAGTACTAAAACGTTCAGCTTTATCGCCTTATCCCATCACGACCGGCGATGATTTTCACTTACAGGTTGCGTACCGTTATACCCACACTCGTTTCGAAGTACCTGCTCATAAGCCCAGGTGTAATAACGATGCCATGACAGGAAGTTGCCCTAGTAACGATTAGAAATTGAAGTTATCCTATTTTGGAGATTTGGCGCAACAAACAGTGCCATGAATAGACATAGTCTGGTTAATGTGGACAGCGACGAAGTCATCATAGCGAGTTTTAGCACCAGGAACCTTCGCGGGGTCCAGCTTCGAAGGGCTGGTGGTAACGCATAGAACGGCCTTGATGTAAGCTTTTTTATCAACGGCACTTAGGTCGCCCCTACAATCATTGAGTATCTGACTCCCAATAGTATTCTGTGTAATAACTCACCACTCTCGGCGGACGAGCAGTTTGTCCTTGGTGCATGTCGTAGACTTAGCCAGTTGTGCATCGAGCGCCGGCTTTCCTTTGTCCCAGAGATCAGACACCGCATCGCCGTAGACAACAGCAGCAAAGAGGAGCAGGTGGAGGCACAACATTGCGATTTTCGTGATACCTGACATGTTGAAGCCTGGCCGGGTGGTGTCCTTACTGCTGAGCAAAGCATAAATGCCAAGTAGACAGGGCAGTTCTTATGTCTCCTTCAGAGCTTGGTACTGCCGAAGGCCAGCGGTCGTCATAGGAGGCAACATCCTTTCGGAACGGAACAAACCCCCGGAGAGGATGATATTGGACGCCCATTCAACAGCGTGGCGTTATACGATGGTGGTCTTGGCGGCCAGAGCAGGGCCATGGGTCGGCGGCATTTTTATCCAGACGGTGACGAAAGTAGTCCAGTAACGTAATGCAATTTTGGTAGTAATATATACAGCATGTGATGGGCTGACGAGTTTTTAAATAGCGGCATACTTATGTGGTCACCCTGTAGGGTGTTTCGGGTCCAGCAGGTTGGGAAACCTGGGGTAGTTTACCCGCACCCAATCAGTTGTATGCGTGTCTACGGGGATGGCCTTGCTTCGTGTTTTTTGTTCAGCCGCTTTTACATTTGGTACCATCAGGTGGCCTTCGGCAGTTCACAAATAGTGAATCAGACGGGCAGTCGGTCCACAGGGGCCCGTCACAACAAACCAGTATTTGGTGCGAGGAGTTACTCAGGAGTTGATGTAAGAAATTGGAAGCTATGACGGGCAAGTCTAAACCATGTAGGATTGGTCAGCCCCTCGATGTCGCGAGAACAACAAACCAGCCTAAGATTAGGCTCGTCGCATGTGAATAACTATGCTTATACCCGGTTGGTTTCGCATGTCCGTAAAGACATAAAAGACTTGTATGCATTGTGGAAGCTGATATGGCCTGGTAGATCTCATGGAAACAAAACCCAACTCCAAGAACTGGGTCTTACTTCCTTATCTCATCATACATTTTATAGTATTAGTTATAGTTTTACGGAGGATCTCACCATGGAATCAATGATACGAAGTCATCCAAGGTTCTGAATTATTTTTCTTATAAATTTCTCTTTATTACCATTATCACCAATGCAATATTAAATTCTGTAGCGATTTCTGGTGAAGTTGCAGAGAACGAGGGAATAGTGATGTAATGCTCAATCTATACCGAATGCGAGTATAAGAATAAGAATACAGATGATCCCTTACATAGTATCGGACAGGCAAAATAAATCGCCTCTTCTCACAAGCTGGTATTGGTCGATCCGATGAATGTCTCACGTTGTGCACATTGCAGTGAACTTGTCTATCTCTTTATAAATATAACATTAAACCTTAATACCATATGTCACATCACTTGCAATATAAAACAAGAAATTTCCTTTTTCAATTGAGGTAAAATAAACCAGAGGCCTGTTTTAAATTATGCATATAGTCTCACATTGTATGAGTCAAAGTACCTACCCAACTTTACCAATCCCTTTATTTCGTAAATACTTCACTCTACCATTCAACAGCTACGAACCACCCTGCAAGTAAGCCAATTCGAATAGGAAAGTAATCCATTAAGCTGAGCAAGATGCGATAGATGCCAAGCGTGATGTTCTGTTGCGCTTCCCCGCAAAGTTTTATCGAAGCTGTAGTTCTCACAAGCGTATTAGCAACGCCATTGACACGTATGAAGCCTTATCCACGAATTAACGTGCAGGCAAATTTCTGCCCAGTGATTTTTATCTTATCAATGTCGCGTTGCTAACTCGAGTTTTAAGCTTTATCTGTGGGTTGGGTGGGGGACATCCCGAGCACGCGAGCGCTACATGAGGGGCTAAAGAGCAAAGCCAAGAAATAGCTCGTGTTGAATGAGAAGAGTTGTATTATAGGCAGAGACAGAGAGAAAAGAAATAATGAAAAAATAATGATTTTGATTTCTCGTTGACAGCTGCGATTCAAATCATTCTTTCTGGGATCTTCCTTTCATTTGCTTTAGAATGTTAGAATGGAATGGTCGTTGGTGGTATGAAGTGCATATGCCCGTCATCGAATAGCTACCTCTCCACTCGTTCACTAACTTGGTAGCTTATGAAAATACTGTATAAGTCTCCTTCACCATCATTCCGAGTGGATATCGCGCTGCGATGTCTCGACCGCGATATTGTCGCCTCCCGGCGCTGCCTGAGCGTCTCAAGGGCCTTCCGGCCCCGGTCCTATATATCATACTGCTCTTACTGTTCGTCAACGCCGCCGTCTGGGCCGCGGTGGCTGTCGTGTTGCACCTCCATCCAACGTTGGTCGGCTCTGCCGTGCTTTCATACACGCTGGGGTTGCGACACGCGCTAGATGCCGACCACATCGCTGCTATCGACCTGATGACACGGCGACTGATCGCGTCGGGACAGCGGCCGGTGACGGTGGGCACCTTTTTCAGTCTCGGACACTCCACCATCGTCATCATCACGTGCATTGTTGTCGCGGCCACGGCCGGGGCGCTGCGCGAGCGCTTTGACAGCTTCCAATACATAGGCGGCATAATCGGAACGAGTGTGAGCGCGGCCGTCCTGCTGATACTCTGCGTGGGGAACGGATGGGTGCTGTACCGCCTCGTCGGCAAGCTGCGCGGGGTGCTCCGAGAACCGGATCCGCACGGTTCCGGGGACGTCGATGACGAGATCGAGGCCAGGAACGACGACCAGGCCGTGCGGGATCTGCAGCTCGACGGCCCCGGGTTCATGGCCAACGTGCTACGCAAGTTCTTCAGAATCATCGACCGGCCCTGGAAGATGTACCCCCTCGGGGTCTTGTTCGGGCTTGGATTCGACACCAGCTCGGAGATTGCCGTTCTGGGCATCGCCAGTGTGCAGGGCGCACAGGGAACGAGTCTTTGGATCATTCTCATCTTTCCTCTCTTGTTCACGGGTAAGTCCACTAGAAATTAGTCTTGTCCACCTGGCTGCTTAAGCAATACGACATCCTAACAAAGCACTAGCCGGCATGTGTCTAGTAGACACGACGGACGGCGCGCTCATGATGACCCTATATACCTCGAAAGCGTTTGCGCGAGACAAGGTGGCCATCCTGTACTACTCGATCGTTCTTACTGGGATCACCGTGATTGTGTCCGCCTTCATTGGCGTCATTCAGATCCTGTCGCTGGTGCAGCACGTGACTGAGCCCGAGGGAAGTTTTTGGGATGGGCTTACTGCAATCAGCGACCATTATGAGATTGTTGGCGCGACCATAGTCGGCGTCTTCGTTTTAGCGGGTACAGGATCAGTAATCATATACCAACCCTGGAGGCAAAGGATGGAGAGACGTACAGCGCGGAGGATCGCTTCAGATTCCCCTCACGATGCTTTTCACGACTAAACGAGATGAGCGTAATGCAGGAAAAGTATATGTAGTGGTAAAATATGACGCCTAAGTGCTTCAATATCACCAGGTATCGTAGCTCAACACGATCACGGATTCCAATAGAAGAGGGGGGAAAGGTGAACAAAGGAAGCAGTGTCTTCAATTAGATTGAGAAGTGTAGTATTTGACATTCTTGTACTCTTGTGTACAGGGTAAAATAAACGCACGCTCTACCACTCCACCCATGCTATGTATATGTTGAACTCATCACCATACCCAACTAAGAACCCCCCATCATGAATATTCTAAATGAGAAGCGTGGTATCGTAAATCAGATGCAGTATGAAACTGTGTGGCGAGGCTTCAAGCAAAGAAAAAGTAAAAAAACGTAAGCTGTCTAGGTCCTAGACTGTGGGCTGCAGTCTGTCATCGAATCCGGAGTATTGATGGGTGTCGAATCAGTCGAGTCGGTAACATCCGACTTCGCGGCGTCCACCACATCATCATCATCATCATCATTGTCATCATCTTCTTCTTCTTCCGTGTCGGCAACATTGCCGTCATCCACAGTATCTTTGCGTTGCGTATCCTCGTCCTTTCCATGGTCGTCGTCCGCCTTCTTCTCGTCGTCGTCCGCTTTCTTCTCGTCATCGACCACCATCTTCTGCTTAATTACGGCGGCGCCATCAACGATCTCAAACTCATCTGTGACCTTATCCGACTTGGTGGTCTTTTCACGCTCACCACCTGCGTTCATTTGGGCATTGTCAATATCGGCGGCACCTTTCTCGCCCATACCACCTTCGGCGAGGTCGCCACCTTCGATGACAACACGCAGGTCCAGATCTTGGTCTTTGGAGTAGACTCGGAATCCGACAATGCAGATGGCGTTCCACGGGTCGGGAAGTCCGGACTCTCCATCGCTCTCTACTGTCTCCGTGGTGGTAGTGGCCGCGGGCTGCGGAGTGGCCATCCTCGGCTTCTTGGACATGTCGTCCGAGGAGTAGAGCAATTCCCATTCCTCGACAGGACTATCAGATGAGTCACAGTCTGACGAGTAAGCCGGTGTGGCTGCGGCCACGGCTTTCTGTTGCGTCGCCTCAGGCTCCGGAGCTGGCTCGGGAGATGCGTCGCTGGTAACGGGAGGCGTAGCATCCTTGTCTTCCTTCTTCTCGTCATTCTCCTTAGCAGAATCCGATTTCTCGCCATCGGGTGTGGCCGACTGGCTTTCAGTATTCTCGGGTTGTGTAGAAGCGTCGGACTCGCTAGAGCCTGTTTGACTGCTCTTGTCCTCGCCTCGCACGGGCGTATCTGTTTGGACAGCTGCATCCTTGGGCTTCTCCTCTTCTTTCTTCTTGCACTCAGCCTCTGCTTCCTCTTCTTGCTTTTTCTTCTCGGCTGCTTCGGCCTCCTCTTTCGCTTTTCTCTTCGCATCCTCGGCCTCGCGCCGTCTTTCGCGCTTCTCCTGATTCTTCTTCGATTGTTTCTTAGTAATCTCTCGGTTGAGGTGCCGCCTCTCCCACATCTTTCGGCGCTCCTCCATGCGAGACGTACTGGCCTTCTTCTGGTCCGACCTTTTGCAGAGACTGGCCACGTGTTCTAAGTGGAAAACGCCCTTGCTATGCGCCAAATCGTAAGCATAGCCAACCTGAGCGAACTTATCGTTCTCTTCTCGTTTGCGGCATTCGCGCTTAACGATATCCTCAATGGACAGCATTTCGGTATCCCGTTCAGCAACGATGCTAAGGAATACCGAATAGTTACCAGGCTCCATTGAGGGGATCTCGATCGAAACTGATCGATTCATCAGATAGTTGCCGTGAGACCTAACGATATAATCCTCGCTGCCCGGTCGGCCTTGCTCATGTATACGGAAATGTAATCGAAAAGAATATTGTCCGCGGAGACCCTTATAGTACCGGTTGTCGAGCTGTTGAAGGACGAGGACAAGGGGAGACTCCCTGGTCAGCTTGATATGAAGCTTCTCATTCCACTGTGGCTTCCAAGGGACTTCGACGCCAATCCAGCGTTGAGAACATTGCCAGTCTGGGTCCCGGAAGAGACGAGTTCTGTCAAAATGTTGGTACTTTTCTAGCATGTCTTCAAACCTGATCCAGAAGACCGAATCGTTGCCAAACTGGTGACCAAGTTCTTCCTTGACGTCTTGGTTCCACTCCTTCGAACCATCGGACCATGGTCCCTCCCAGATCCCTTTTCTGATCTTTCCCCAAGGATTCCTACAAATTGTTAGTACGAGGGATAAAAACTCAGGGGTTTCCCGATCTCACCGGAGCTTCACTAGCCGCTCACCACTTTTCAGTGTTCGGGCATCCATAATCACATATGCATGGCCTTCGCGAATGCCATTCCGGTCCCCGTAACCACCATCCAAGAGACCAGTAGAGCAACCGAAGAGGAATTCTTGATTGACTTTGCTAACTTCGTTCTCCCAGAACTCGTCCAGGTCCAAAATATCCGAAGCTAGGAGCTCAGTTGTCACACCACCAGTGAGATCCTCTAATCCCTCTCCAATCCAGCCGCCGGCCAGTGAACCAAAATCACCATGGGCCTTGGCATACGCCTTTTCGAACAGGGCAACCCATGTCTCATTTTGGTTTTTACACTGCCCGAAGAACAATGCCTTGGAACCGGTTTGATAGGTTTTACGGTATTCCTTCTCGGGGCTTTCGCGATCAATCTGGTTCATGAGGTCGCGTTGCATACTAGGAGAGTCCCAATTCGGGGAGGTCAGATAGAGCTTGTCATCGACGATTGAGTAGATCCATTCTCCGTCTCGATAAAAGACGAAGCCATAGATGCCGACGCCTATGCCCACCAGTTAGTTTGACGGGTTGAACCCTGTTCCACCCACACCACGACACACTTACGAGTATCGTATTCGACGCATACGCGCTTGACTGCATCGTCGACATTTGCCAATGCACTGAGACTTGCAATAAACCAGCAATCGCCAAGGCCACCTTGTTTGATATCTGCCCCGTCAATGTCTTTGAGGAACGTCGGCTTCTCGAAGATCTCATGGACGCGCTTTACCGCTTTTGGGACGGAAGTAGTTGTGCTGTAGCGAGTGTTGGTCATGTCGAATTTGCTAGAGCCGAGATAATTGAGGCAGTTGCCCTTGCCCATTTTCAGGTCCCAATCCTACATATTACTGTTAGCATGCACGGGGTGGTATGCGGCATGGGGAGGGCGGCAGGGCAAGGGACCTACCAGATCAAACCCAGGATCTCTATATCGTGTATTGACTCGCCTACACTCTTGAATGATCTTCTTGACTCTGCGTGAACACTCCTCCCTCGCACGCTCGTAGCCCGCTGAGAGTAGTTCATTCGGCCCTTCAGGTGTGCTAGGTAGGGGCACCGGGTCGAAGGGCAAGATGGAAAGTGCCTTCGTGTACTTCTTGGTCGCGAATCTCCTCCATATCTTGTTGATGCTCTGCTGCGGAGGCGGCTTTCTCTTTTTCTTTTTCTTTTGATTGCTACTGTTGGTCGTGGTTGCGTTCGCTTTACGTGGTGGCTCGTCCGAATCGCTCGAGGAACTATATCCAAATCTGGTAAGATCTCGTTGGATGGACGGGCGGACTGGAGTCGAGGCAAATGAATCCTCGGCCATTTTGTGTTAATTGTCAAGATAAGCGATGGACCTCGAATATGCGGCCTGGTCCATACAATCTATTAACCAAGCAGTCCGTTTAACATCATGATGTTAACCCCGCCACAACGAAACCCAGATAAACCTCGACCGCTAGAAAGCGAAACATTTAGATGGAGACTACTCACTATCGGTCTAAAACGTATTGCTAGGCACCAAAAATAGAAATGAAGGCGTGTATATAGGTAGGAGGGTACGAAAGCCTATAATGTAGGTGTAGGAATATAGGGCTTGTAAGAATAGGAAATAAGAGAAAAGGGGAAAAAACACTAAATTGCAAAGAAGGCTAAATAATGCAAGGAGTGCTGACTCTCCATGCTCGCAGTTACCTTATTATATAAAGGAAAGCCGCAGGCCTCCTTACAGTCAAGAGAGGCTGTCATGGCGTGTGCGTAGGTAAGCCAATCGAGCTCCGTTCCGCCAGACACCGACTCCATCCCTGACCATCTCGACGGCTGGGTGGGACCCCTGGGAGGCAACGTGGGGCCAGATGCCCGTTTCGAGTAGTTGATGGATCCTGTTCTTTCAGGCGAGTGGCTCAGGAAGGCGTTGAATCATGCAAGAAGGAACGGCGATAATAGGAGCGAGCGGGACGAGGCTCGACATGTTGGTCATGCTGGAGGCGGGCAAGGGCCACAGGCAGGGCCATGGGCAAATAAGCCAGTCTTTGTCGGGGAGCTGGTCCAGCAGGGCCCACGATGGTCCACCATCTCTGCACGAGCCTGGATGCCATCCGTATCCAGCGTTGGCATGCAGGATGGCGCTCACCGCACGGCGCAGCACCGCAAAGCACAGGACAGCACCACAACCAAGCGTTTCTGCGCGTGAATACATAGAGTAGTATCGGCAGGCCATGCGTGGACCGCTCAACGGCCTATGCGTGTTCTTTGCCTGGTATATTTCAAGCTTACCTCGCACAACACTGGGCGGCCCCTATTCCCTCGGCGTGAGCGAACCATCTCGAAGTTCTCGCATTCTCGAGTCGCAGAGTGAGGCGACAAACAAGAGTCAAGTCGGTGGCACCCATGTCAGGGCTTGACTAGGTCAGAACTAGGTAATCTACTACGTATACAACTACGCTGGGTCCAGCGATGCCGGCGGTGGATACGGCGGCAGCTCCAACGCGCCATGACAGGGCCCAAGAGGTCCCAAATCCAGGGTCTTCCCCAACTAAAGACCGTTAGTGCGTCCCCCCTTTTTATCTAGGGCTGGCTTGTCCAGGGTCCTAGACTCCTATCCACCCTGAACGATACCCCAAAGTGTTCTATTTTCTATCTATCGAGGAGTACACTAGAGAGTTAGCTGGGGCATCAACTATGCCTACCAGTGCCTAGTGTATAATCCTCCGAGGCGTATTACGGTTCTGCTATACCTGCCCATCTCGTAGGCATCATAGGGTATTACACATCATGAAAACCAGCTTCCAAATTATAAGGATCGGCACTACAATAAACAGGTAGGTCTAATAGCTAATATATCATGAGGGCAGGTATACTACACCTCTCAAAGTCTGGTGACTTGCCATACATACGTAGGCTTTCTGACTGTCAGGTTTTGCGAAGACCTCTCCAGAAATCTCTGGTCGTGTTCACTATAGGTATCTGGTAATAACACCGTCCACCCGTGTTTTGGCCCCCACCATCCACCCACCCGACCGGAAAACCCGGCGGTCTTCACTTGAAGCTCGAATACCTACATGCAGAGCTAATAGTCGGCAACAGGCAAGGTATTTTGCCTGCCTGCCTGCCTGCCTGCCTACTGTAGAGCTTCTCTCGGCTGCCTCCTTTTGCAGCTCGCGACCGTCGGCGGCGATGTCCCGTGGTACCATCGGCAGCCACCCCCAGTCAGTCACGCAAAATCCCGTGCAGGATGGCATCCGGAGGCACGGCAGCACGGAAGGACATAGAACCAGGTAGGTAGCCTTGATGAAGAGGTTCTTAGATCACGGATGCTCGCAGATGTCGGATATCAAGGGTGTATCGCCATATAACGCCACTTTTTAATTCCCAAGGGAGCTACGTAGTCAATCAGGGAGCGCCACAAGTCAGTCACATCGCGCTCCGAGGTCTTGAGCTAATGGAAATAGCATAGTTGTCAGTTGGCACTGATAGGTACTCTCGTGAACACGGGTGGCAGCTAATGTGGTGTCTCTGTAACCTTAGTGCATTGAGATGCGTACTAGGTAGCACAAGGCAGTACGACGGGACCTATAAGCATGTATTTGTTCGAGTCAATATCTAGATACTCACTGGCATGCCAGTCTCGGTACTCATACCCCAGACTTTCTCTATTGTGGCCCCCACCACCTCGGTTCCCAACGTCACGAGTCTACATCTGCCTTAGCCTTGCCGGACGATTTAGTTTCCCCCCGAACTGCAAGCTGCTGAGCAGTTGCTGAGCAATGACACGACAACCGGCTGCTCATTGGGGTACGGCGAGCACTCGGTAAGGCGGATGTTGGATGACTGGTCCCGAAATCTAGGTAATGAACTGCGAGGCTCGGTTGTATCGACGACGATTGATTTAGCTGTCGTTCGACTCCAACCACCGCCAAGGCCCAGGCGTGCTGGGTTGCTTTCTACCGAGGGATGCGACTTAGCGATCGACAAGGGCACAAAGTACATAGCCCGAATCATAATGGAGGGGACCCTGACCGGACCCTGATCCTCACATACCAAAAGTCTATGATGGACTGCTAGGATAGCCTCATTCATGTCATATCAATTCCTCGTCGATCAACCAGGATCGGACAAGATTGCGCGTACTCTTGAACAAATCGGTATACGAAACACCTCTCTTTCTCCGACCAAGATAGACCCCGGCCTCAGTCCGGATGACCCGAGCAGTAACTGGTCACATTGCCGCTTGAGTGCCAAGTCTTGCTGTCCCGACCGGTTCTAGTTCCAGGCTTCCCGTCCAAGGCTCCAAGAGCTCCAAATAAATAATCGGGGCCAGTGGAACAGCTTGCCGAAAACGGCGTGCTATACACCTACAGCAGTGCCGCCAACTTGTTTGGGTTGATCTTCTTACTCAGATAGAATCGCTGTCAGCTTATTATTAAGTGGATTTTTCCGGATTGCCAATTAGATAGCAGCCACCCCTTTGCAGCCTGCCCTTCGGAGAACCCTTCGGACCCCTAAAAGGCGTCCTGAAGCCTGGCTTGTAGATCTCGACAGAAGATCACCGACAATTTTACTCCCACCGCTCCATTGATCAGATCACCATGAATTCGCCACTGCTTAGCGAGTTACGGTCACTTCTCCTGATTAGCGCTTCCTGATTATCATCGTGTTTCCTCCGGAACGCGTGCTGGTGCGACCACGTGTCTTATCATCGTTGCTCGTGTCGCCAATCTCGTCTCTTCACACTGAAGCCGTTCAAGCGGCGACTAAAGATCTAACAAGTCCAGGGTGGTCTAAGTGATCGCTGGTCTCCATAAGATAGCTACTGGCTGCCTGATTGGATGGCCGATCGCGGCTTGGTCGTGTAGCGAGTTGGTATACTTAGTAGTTAGCGAGTTGGCTAGTCTAGATAGTGCGAAGACTTGCCGTAGGTACACCGAAGCCTGACCGTACCGTAGGTGGCTCGAGAAACCTCCAACACTACCGTAGATCGAATTAAGTACTTACCACCAACGTCTAACTACGTACCGGACAAGGAATTGACAATCTCAGCCTTTCGCCTTAAGGTTATTCGCGTTTGGGGGCTGATCACTACGGCCGGGGACGGGACGCCTCCGTAGCAGCCGTGCGCGCAGAAATGCTAGGAACTTATGCGATCGCCCGATGGCCCCCATCATCCCGTGTGCTATAATGAAAGGGAAAAGGGGGAATACGTTTAAATATGAAGCTTGCCCTTCTACATGATAGCAGAGATTCCTATGAAGAGACACAAGAAAGGGTGATCAGATGTTCTAACACTGTACGACCCAGATGCTCGGAAGTCTCATATAAATAGTCTTAAACTGTCTTATGACGATCCCGGATCTACGGAACCATGGTAACTTTGTGTAAGACGCTGGTAGGAAATATTAGTCTGGTTTGTGTACCGATCTCGGTGAGTCAAAGAGGAAGCAAACGTTGTCACCCCCCTTGCTTCCTAGCCCCTGTTCAGGGTCCTGGGGTTTGCACGGTCCGCGGACAATCGGGAAACGGGGAACCCTAAGCTAGACCATGCCCTACAGTGTGTTGGTAAGAAGTATTTGGTGATGCCTACGAAGATTACTCGGAGCTGCGAAATGAATGAGGAACTTGATAATAGCCGCTCAGTCACGATGCGATGCCGACGGCTATGTTATGGCAGTCAAATGAGGCCGTCGTAGATGTTTTAGAACGCATTGATTTGTTACGATATAGGAGACACGCTTGCGAACGGGTTGCCTTGCTCATAGTCGTTTGCATTCAACTCTCTATAAGTGTGATCCGCATCAGAACGAAAGCACATACTTCGTTTTAAGCTTGACCATTTTTCTGACCCTGTAACATTTGTCAATCAACGATAAACTTGTCGTCGACCTCGGCTTCTCATCTAGGACAGTGTCAACACATGCGTCGTATTCGCGGGCGTTATCATTAGCAACGATATCTCCTACTCTAATGTTCAGCGGAAATAATGGTTAAATAATAGAATATTCACAGGATGATACTCTTCGAAAGGTAGACTTCAGCGAGCACCGATCAATCATGGGTAGTAGGTCATATTCTAAAGCCTATGAGATACGAGGTAAGGACTCAGTTAATACATACATGGTTGCAGTATGGTCGTCTTATCTTCCATTGTTATCTATGATTTCTTTTCCGAGCCGGCCTACCCAATATATCTTCATCTTTTACGTGCCTTCCGAGATACTGTTTAAGTGCGCGCGTCACTTCTGCTAAAGTGTCGATATAGTTTCTGTACTCTAGAAGGACAATGGCAGGTAATGTGCGCATCTTGGGACCGTGGATCCTTCGAAGTCAGAGACCCCGTGCACCGTCAATATATATACTCAAGCACGCATTTATTTCACTACTGTTGGCGCATTGCATTGGTAGTAGATCTTCATTCCAACTTCTTTGGCCCCAATCCCATTTCTCAACGTCCTTTATAAACAGCGAAGCATGAGACTGGAAATTCTCTCCATATCAAATCGGACCCTTCTCTGTTTCCTCTTGCGGCGTTTACTATTAAAAGTCCTTTCTGGCATCGCGCTAGCGCTAATACGAGGGAGAAAATATCGTGACCAACTATCTTTTGATATTCCGTTATTTCATTTTGCACAAATCGATATCCAGCCATCTAAGTCGATACCTATTTACTCACGAGACTCATTTTCTTCTCTTTCATTGTATCGCGTGACCACGGCCCATTCCCTCATACCTCCCCTCGTATTCTGCTATTTGATCCAGATGAATGCTAATCTTGGAACATTGTAGCTGATCAGAACGGCCTGGTTCTAGCGCATTATCGATAACCTATATCAAATTCACCTATGAAATAAAATTGCAATCGAACGATGTAAAAGTCCATGCTTCGGCGTAATATAAATGTATTGCTGCCGGCAATAGGAAATTAGGTTAACATTCTCTGATTAGATGTATGTCAGGCGGTCCCGGCACTTTGGGAGTCAATATAAGATTGATATTAAGCTCAGAAAGTTACATGAAAGTTACTGCGACCCTTCGAAATCGACTTCATATCTGGATCTTAGGTGTTCGTATTACTTAGGTACCTGGATTGATTTGATATTCGTCAACGCCTTGCCCCTATGTAGTATCTCCCAAGCAGTGATCTGCTGCGACCCCCCTGCGACCGTTCGTCAAAAGCCACCTCATAATTGAGATGCAATGAAGTGTTATATGTCAATGTGTCAGTGTATAATGGAAGATGTAACATGTCAGATATAAGGCTTTTAAGTGCTTGGGATGTGCCGTAAGCGCCCGCACGGACAATGAGGCTGACATTTCTATCACTACAGGGATATACTCCTGACTTACAGTAGGTGCTGTAAGTAGAGGGATGCACGGTACTAGGGGTATGAACGGCCCGCAATCATCTGCGCTCTAGTGAGTTAGATGAAGAGCCGCCTTGCTGTCGGATCGACGATCGTTGCGTACCAACGTACGGACGATTCGTAGACAACCCTAGTTACCCAACCGAGCAGCTTCTATATATCCTATATCAGCCGGCCAATCGTTTTAGCTACAACGAGGAGGTGTGCGTGAGCAAACACATAAATCCGCCCGGACTCGGCGAAAGTATGTGTCAGGCTGCTTCTTCCATTCCCAGCTCAACATTGGTGCACACCGTGGACCTCAACTGGTGTGGCACAATATAAATGTCTTGGCGGCCTGTCGGGAATTGTGTGCAAGAGAAGGCCGGGTCTTTTTATTTCAATCCTTTGGGAGATAAACGTCTATTTCGTCATCCGTAACGGTGCCTATTATGTGAACGAGACTAGGTTAGTTTAATTATATTCCTTCACATACCACGAGCTCTATGATGGAGACGCACATTCTTATGGGACAGGGTCGAAGGGAGGTTCGTCGGTGATTTTCGACCAAGCTATGCTGTACCATGGTTCGCTCGACTGGGGTAAGTCCGGATACCGAATATCTAACCGTTTCGATCGAAGTCCTAGATTGCCTACCAAGATTCCCATGTGCAATAAGAAGGTACATAGTAGGTCCCAGACACTTGCGCGCGACGGCCACCTCTAAAAGTTCATCCTACCTAATTGGGTTACCAAAAAAACAATAAGAGAGCTGCTCGCTCTGCTCGGCGCGCACGTATAGCCAAGTGGTAACATTGGAACGGTAAGTACCGCTTGAGGCACTGATGACAGTGAGCCATCCGTTCCTTGCATTAAGTCGGGCATCAAGTGTACACGGACGTACACCAGAGAAGAAGGCTAGCCTACCGGCGCTCAATCTCTCTTGGCTGACGATTTCGATCCCTGGCTACTTGGCTGAGGCATGTACAGCTGCGCTCTGGAGGATCTGGATATCTCCCGTTGATATACTGGGACGCGATTGGTCCTTGTCAGATGCTGGTTACTCCAGCACAGCGTTCCGCCCGTATCTGCTTGCTGAATCAAGCTGAGAAAGCTCGAAGTGGTTTGGTATTGATGTCTGAAACAATCCCTGACCGCAGTGTACAATCCTCATTCGTTCGCTAGACCATGTCAAAGAGTGTTCAGCCACGTTCTACCACCACCCGTATTAGGTGCTTACGATTGGGGGTTCACCCCGCGATCATGTCTCGAGGAAGTCTGTGCCATCTTTCATATTGCGCGTAAAGTGTCAGGGACGGTGCAATTGGGGGAAGCCGGGAGAATTGACTCAGGAGCCGGGGTCTCTCGCAGGCCTATCCATGTTGGCAAGGAGTCGCTACTGTATACCGGTGAAAACCAGCCATGAAAGATCTTGGCCAATCCGCTCGTGGCGCTTGACTCGTCGTCTCTTGTTTATCGGATTCTGATAAACCCACCACTCGCTTTCCACCCCCGAAACGAGATCTGCGCTGACGATTCACCAGGAGTCCGCATGCTTATTTCAGCTGGAGCCCTCTGATAGATCGAAAATGACGGGTCGGTTTCTCGACTTGGATTCTTGCATAGCTGGGCTTTAGGCTG
The DNA here is from genome assembly GCA_022495125.1 of Xylaria acuta. Classification (NCBI taxonomy): domain Eukaryota; kingdom Fungi; phylum Ascomycota; class Sordariomycetes; order Xylariales; family Xylariaceae; genus Xylaria; species Xylaria acuta. Next base: position 132,851 of record MU383145.1, on the reverse strand, counting down.
GACCTTCGAGCACTACGTTGCTGCTACAGTGCTTGGATGGGAGCTGCCATACAATGTACGCTTTCCGGTCTAGAAAAAAGCAAAGCTGTTGGATTTGTACATTCCAGAAAGGCTAGATCGCCTGTGGGCGCTGTCACGTCACCACGAGCTCCCCCACCTTTCGACAGGGGGGCTCCTCTCAAGAGTAGAAGCGGTGTTGAGCTCTGCGAAGCTGAAACCCATGGATTCTGAAAAATGCGGCTTACACTGCCTCCCCCTATGCCAAGGTTATCTAGGGTTTTTGACGGGTGACTTGTTGATTCGTAACCATACAATGAGCGATTAACATTACCTAGCAACTCGACAAGACCTGTCTTATGTAACCTGTTTCAATATAGAGTATACGGGGGTATCCATGCCTGTCTCGATTTTGGCGTCCCCTGCATCGGTTTAGTCGCACATGGCTGCTACGATCAGGACGATGAACAACGCCCAAAGACCAGAGCGAGGAGACCCCCCGGTCAACCAAACCCCAACCCCTCACCATGCGATGCATTATGATGGTGCATGGGGCAAGGGTGTCGAATGGAATGACTTTAGCGAGCGCGGCAGCAGGCCGAGGAGTTAGTTGAATTAGAGAATTGAAAAGAGATAGGCCGCCATCTCCCGTTACTATCGGAGATTTCCTCGGTTGACAGCGTCGTACTCGTAAATCTCTCCGACGCCATCGTCGTCGTCTCGCTTGTCCTCCCTTGGAAGAGCGTCATTCACCTCATCAAATAACTCCATAGTGGGTTAACCTGGCTGCGGACGTCATCGGTCAATTTGCTCTTTATACTGTACATTTGTACAGCTCTTACACAGCTCGTATAATCTATCTTGATCTCGTGTACTTGTAACCGGGATCTAGTTTTCCATCCGGTTTTCATTGGCTGCCGTTGGTACCAGCACTAAGTACGTTCATACTACACTAAGTAGACGGCAGAGCGCGAGACTGGACTAGGCCTGAGTTGTCTTGGAAGATTGGAGACTTGCTGAGTCTGCTTGACTGGGTTCTCGACTGGTCCCATCGGCACATGGGCCGGCACCACAAAAAAAAACGTCGACGTTGGCCTTCCTTAGTATAGTTACCTACTTCTTAGTTCCGCGTTTCGGGGAAAAAGCTAAACCCTAAGCACACGATCTGCCCGCCCTGTTGTATCTCCCACCTTCTCCTTCTCGAAGCTCGAGTTTAGACAGGTAGCAGCAGCCGCTTCCCCGGGCTTCGGTGCCGTGGACTAGGGTTGGTCGAACTGGGTCTGGCCTGGTAACTGGGGATTGGAGACTGCGAAGAGAGGCTCTACACTAGGTACCCCCCTGCGTAGGCAGTCTTCAGCCCACCGGATTTCCATATTGTGACCATCGCGTCCTTTCCCGCCTTCCCAGGCATACTTCCATCCAACATCTGCTGTCCTTGGTACCCGAGATCTCTAAGATCGTGTCCCCCCCCCAATATACCCGGACTGCCGGGTCGAACTCATCCCGCCGCCAGATCGGATCGAACCTTACTTATACTCACTGCGTTATGGATTCTTATTTGCAGAGTATGTCAGATCAGTCGTCGCATTCATCCTCTCCCGAGATGTATGCGCCCGGGGCACCGACCATCTCACCACCCGGGACTGCTGACTCACGGGGACCTACTCAGACCGTACCGGCAGCGTGTCTTGCTTGTGTAAGTTGGATAATTTTATAATTGAGAAATTCTTTATTTTGTTTTATTTACCAATCTAGTTCGTTATGCTGACGCTGCATCTTCATCACTCAAGAGAGGCAAACATCTAAAATGCGACGGTTCAAATCCATGCTCACGCTGCCTAACGTCGAGTCAAGAGTGTGTCTACGTAGCGTCTCGTCGCGGTTACAAGGGACCGAGGAAGAGCTCTACTGCCAACCCAAATAAACGACATGCTTCAGATTCGCCGCCCTTGCCCGGGGGCGACAACTGCCCTATGTTATTGGGTGCGCAAGTCGGCGGCACACCTATGCCGTCCGCTTTAGCAACATTTAACCCGACTAGGAGCGTGCCGGATACTCCCATATCGCCATTCGTAACAACACCTGTGGCTAATACCCTTCAAATATTCCGCAACCCGTATCTCAGCAGTAACAATGGCCCCATGGTCTCTGTCAACAACCAGATGCCGCAGAGATCCGTCCCGGAGCAATGCATTGACTCCTTCTATTACTACTTCTACCCCGGCCATCCCGCCGTTCTACCCAAGACGCACATCATGAAGCTCGCAGAGGAAAGGAACATTGAACATCTCCTGGCGGCTATGAGATGGGTCGGGTCTTTGTATATCGAGGTCGGCCCCGCTCGCGGCACATTCTTCGACGAGACGATGCGGCTTCTGTACGCCCCGGAGACGCCCAAAGACGGCTTCCTGGTACAGGCCATGATCATCGCGATCGTCGGACTCGACGGCTGTCGTAATAACGACAAGGCGAGGGACATCCTCACCGACGCCGAGCAGGTGGCCATCGAGCTCGGAATGTTCAACCAGCCGTATGCCGTCACGTACGGATGCGGGAACCCGCGGCTCGAGGAGAGCTGGCGCCGGACGTGGTGGGACCTGTTCGTCGTCGACGGCATGATTGCCGGCGTGCATAGACAAACGAATTTCCTGCTGTACGACTTCACGGCGACCGTGGGACTGCCCTGCGAGGAACACGAGTATCTTTCAGGGGTAAGTGACTGCCATACTCTACCTTTCAAGAACAAAAAATAAATAGATAAAAATCATGGCATGCGTGCGAGTGGAATATGAACTAATTGCCCATGGGCAGAAAATCCCCCGGCCGATGTATCTGGAAGACTTCGACGACCAGCTCTTCTCAGGCGAGGAGCGCGAGTTCTCGTCGTTCGCGTACCGCGTGGCGTCGATCCGCAACCTCGGGCGCATGATGCGTCTGCCGAGCAGCGGGTTCTCGCCCGAGGAGAGCGTGGACAAGATCGAGTCGTGTCTGTCCAACTGGCGCCTGCACCTGCCCAAGTCGAAGCGGAGCTGTCTGAACAAGGACGGCCAGCTCGACGAGATGATGTTCCAGGCCTTCATGATCAACCACGCGTAAGTTGAAGTCTTATTGCCGCGCAGTCCATCCCCCTCCCCTCCCTTTCCCCTATCTACCCTCCTTTTTAATTTTTAATTTTTCATTCTCGCCTTCCTCTCCCTATCCTATCTCGCGCTTCGAGTAAGCAAGCAAGTAAAGCAACACAACTAACTCACTCCCCTCTCGTGGATAAAGCTGCACCATAATCCTCCACCAGCCCCTCTCGCAGCTCGACTCGTCGCCCGCGCGCGAGGTGACGGCGTGCGCGCCCCACCGGTCGGTGGACAGCGGGGACAACTTCAACCTGCACACGCGGCACATCATCACGGCGGCGTCGGCCATCAGCAAGATGGTGACGTACAACGTGCCGATCGCGTCGCACACGCACTTCTTCACGTGCGTGCTGACGCTGTCGTCCATCGTGCACCTGAGCAAGTGGGCCGCCGTCTACTGGATCGAGGACGAGGAGGACCTGCGCGCGCAGATCCGCCTCAACATCGGCGCCCTGAACACGCTGAGCGGCGTCTGGCGCGCCGCCGGCACGGCTGGGGCCCAGGTCAAGGGCGTCGCCCAGGAGATCTACCGCTCCCGCAAGGCCCAGCAGAACAGCCCCCAGTTCTGGGCCGAGTATACCGAGCAGGAGCGCATGCGGAGTATCGCCGCCGACAACGGCATCATGTCTGAGATCAGCCTCCTGCCCTCGGCGCCCGAGGCCGTTATGCCGCCTCCCTGACGTACGTCTGCCCGTCCATCGGGGGGTTGTGACCGGGAATCAAGAAAATGGGGGAATGGGTGGACGGTATCATCCTATATGAGGCTAATGCCATCATCAATCAATCAGCCAGGGTTCATTCATCGTCCCACTTCTCCGGAAAAGGAAGAAGAACGAAAAAAAAAAAAGAGGGTACTCACAGTTCGATGTATCATCATCAAAAGAAAGAAGAAAAAGCGGTCGGATCACAGAGTGGCAGGCATTCTCGTTTCGTCTGGAAGGGAATCCTGACGATTTTTATAACCGGAGTCTTGTTTAAAGAAGGGGAGCGAGCGGCCTTTTTTTATTTTATATATACAGACAAACAGACACTCCCACTCCCACCCGCGATGGGTTACTCGAGGAAGGAAGGGAAAGACCGCCGCCGAGAGGGCTGAGATCGGCAAATCACTACGTGCCGCTTAATAATGCGCCTGGAAGAGTATCTGTCTAGCGAGCGATTGATGTTATATACTACTAATAACCAGAGCATTTACACCTTCTTGCGGATCAGTCTTTTCTGTAAACGTGCGCGCTGTCACCATGAATGAATTTCTTTTCGCATCTACGAGATCAAGTACGGACGGTTCTCATATTGACTCATTCTCACTGCTTACGTCCCATCCAGCGTTGATGAGGGTTCGATCTGCTCGTCTTCCCCAATTCAGATATTAGCCTTGAGCACCTTGAACACGTCTTCGCGCGTCTCGGTGTACCGAGCCTCAGCAGTCTTCCAGTTGATGACCTTCCAGATGTTGTCGACATACGCCGCCTTGCCGTTGAGGTACTGGAGATAATACGCGTGCTCCCACATATCTACGCCGATCAGCGGGGTGTCCCCTACGACGACAGCCTCCTGGTTCGCGAGGGTAACGATGCGCAGCTGACCCGTGCCAGCCTCCTTGACGAGCCACCCCCAACCGCTGCCCTGGATGCCCAGCAGTGCGGCCCCGAAGGCGGCCTTGAACTTGTCCAGGCTGCCCCAGGTGCTGTTGATGGCGGCCTGGAGCTTCTGCGCCGCAGATGGCTGCGCGTCCGGCGACGATGCGGGGGACAGGCCCTCCCAGAACAGCGAGTGGTTAATGTGGCCGCCGCCGTTGAACCGGATGGCGGAGAGCTGGGCCGCGGCGTCGTGCAGACGACCTTCAGCCGTCGCGGTGGCGGACACCTCGAGGGCCTTGTTCAGGTTCGTGATGTATGTCTGGTGGTGCTTGTCGTGGTGAAGCTCCATGATCTGCTTGGAGATGCTCGGCTCGAGCGCCTGGCAACACGGGTTGTGAGCACAGTCATTGTTTGGCAACGACCGAGTGGTTGGGCACACATATCACTTACATCGTAGGCATAGGGTAGAGGAGGCAGTTTGTAAGACACGGGAGCCATTGTGAGATGTTGGTCGATGTCTGTCAGTGATTTGTTTCTTCTTCCGTGTTTGGGGAGTGAGGGGCTGCGCGGAATATGTATGTGAGAGAAGAGACGGCGCGAGGGGTAGAAGATGGAAGCACGACCGAAGGTTGTTTTCACAGGGTGGACCGTAGCACTCGCTTCTTATAATGAGGGGTTCAGTTACCAGTCAGAGGTTCCTTCCTTCCCGTCTCTCGCCTATAGGCGGAGCTCAGAGCATAGTATGTAGGCAGGTAGGCAGATACGTTGGGCGGGAGGCAGGCGCACGGCTCTGCTAGAGCATAGGTAGCTACAGCCCTGGGCATCAAGGTTCTTAACATTACGTCAACCGAAGCTCCTGGATTCGCTTGGGGGAGTGGACCTTGCTGTACTGACTCTCTGTCCTCAATACATAGTACCTACCTTACGTGTCCCACCAACCGATTAACACGGTGAACAAAGTCGTTGTGGTTGTTTTTGTGTGGGCTGCGAAGGTGTAACCGACTCAAACTTGCTCACGCCAAACCCACTTTTGTCTTCTATACTATATATAAATATATTTCTTTATCGGTTTCTCGAAGATGAACCAGAAATCATTGAATGCTTTCTTCAATTGTTTTTACTTACCATGTCCCGGGCAGATCAAACTCATTGAACTGTGATTTCGCCGTTGGGTGGTTCTGTTCTTTGTACTGATTTCCGGAACCTTGATGGCCACTTGAATATCTTAAGCATTTCTTGGCGTTTATATAGACGACCTCGAACGCACTCGCACTCACCCCTTCTAATTTAATATATGGAACCTTGTCTACTTCTCCTTATGCTTATAGATTATATTCAGCTGTCTCGGCTTCATCTTGTCCTGTCTTTTTCTCATCCACTTCTTCTTTCTGGTCCAGTCCTGGCCCCTTATACCACGCTCCTGTTGTCGACACGCGTACGCCTATCTACCCTGAGAGTACATCATCAGGCTGCACTTACAACATGTGTGGCGATTGGCCCCCTAGAATCTCTGTCGGCGGTGCCTTAGCTGTGATGAGCCCGTCACTGCCCATAAACAAAAGCTTGATAACAGGATCTTCCTGGCAGTTGTTCGGTCGACTTCTCTTCAAAGACGTAGGAGGAGGGAGTTCGATGGCCACCCATGCTATATACGTGCCTGACTCGCCGCTCTGGGTCGAGATGATCCGCGTTCATCTAGATAACTGTGTGGTAAAGATACAGTAAGACACTGCACCTCAACCGACTTGTCGACTGCCGGCCATGCTAACTTGTGTCTTCGTAGTGAGGCTGGCGACTTGACAAAACCTGCGGCGGAGAGCCCCTTGTGGGCCACACTCTCATTGAAGCCAGTTGAGCATGTTGGGATCGAGTCTGTGATGTATGAGCTGGAAAGGCCCGTGAAGACGGAAGTAGGGGACGATGGTATTATCGGGCGTAGGGTGTCGATCTGGCTACGGGAGAGCACGGAGTCCCTCTCGGAGGGCATCGTCGGTTTTAACTGAAGATGAAATAATACCCCGTTGGTTTCAGCTGTCCGTTTGATTGGAGTCTACTACTATGGGGTGGTATTGCTGTCAATTGCAACCCTAGGTACAACACTAGGTTCACATTGTATAATGGCACGTTCTTTCTGTCGCTATTAAGCACTTAGCACTTGAGGTACCAGGTAGCCGTTTGATATCTAGTAGAGACGTAATTTTGAAGCCCCCCGGGCTACACGTGTACCAACATGTACCTTAGGTATAGGGGGTAGGTAATTGCGTGCGGTGAGACTACCAGGCTCATTTATGAATTATAACCACTAACGTCACCTGCGTATATCACTTACCGTCTGAGCTAAATAGTGAGTTGGGTTCGATTCCTAACAGCGCTATTGGTATTCGCTATTTAGCTCATTTATATCGTATGCTGTGGCAGGTACGACTGGACAGTGCTATAAGACTACCCGTCACGGTGGATTCCTTGTAGCTATCTCCATCCCTTCTACAACATATTTTACCTACCTACCAATACAACACATTACAATGCCGGACAGTTGCCCTAACACCGGAAACCTAAGTACCTAGGTACCTTAGGTACTTACTCAATGCGCTAGGTAGAGCGCGAAATGTGATATATAATAAAAATACATGTGTCTAGCTAGGCACAATGATCTTTCAACTATATACTAACGCTTTGTCTCCAACAACCTTGGGAGCCAAACGCATGTGGTGCTATTAATTGTCTCCTTTAATGCGTATCTATTAAAGATCGGAGACTGTATAACCCCACTCCTACTACTATGTAAGTATATGGTTAGGTAGGCGGGTACACTATGACTGCCGTGCACTCAGGTGGATTGGCCCACGTTGCAGTGCGGGAAGGCACCCCCGCAGTGGCCCGATCCATTGGATCCTGATTGAACTCCATCTCACCCCTGCCAATAGCGCTTGCAACTTAGGTAATGGTACCTGATGATTATTATTAGCAGTGAACATCGGGATCCATGGTCCCCCAACACCTCACTAACCTAACGGTGATGGATATCTTCCGGAACGCCCTCAACCTCTGGGCGCGTCGCGACCCGCCACCCACCGCCAACCCTGACGATTCCGATTCTGATTCCGATTCCGATATGCCGCCACGCGACGGCACGTCGACGCCAACGCCAGCCAACCCGAATCTGAAGCTGAATCGTGTGCCAACCTCGTCGCCGCTCTCCTCCATCGACACCACCGCGTCCTTCGCCACGCCCACCGCTGCCTCTCCGGACAACCTCCAGGAAGAGGGCACGGCCCGCGCCGACGACGACGATGATGGAGATCAATCCGACCCGGATGCGCTGCCGGAGTACTACAAGGCCAGGGGCTTGCCGCCCGAGCTGAAGGAGCATTGTCGCGTGTATCTGGAAGAAGCCCTCCGTATGTCGCTCGTTTTCCAGCATCGTCACACCCCACTTATGCATCGCTACCACTTGCCATGACGGCATGTTGCTCACACATTGCACAGCGCGACAAGCCATCTTCCTGCTCGACAGCCTCCTGTCAACCCGATCCTCGGACCCCCGCGAACCCGCCCACTGCCCTCCCCCCAGCCAGATCTCCCTCCTGTGCTCCATCATCGTCCACCCAGACTTCACCACTCGGCCTAAGGAACCTGACTGGGCTGAGATTAGCCTCCAATCCCTGGTGTACCTTCGAGACCTGCTTGCCGTCTTTGGCCCCATCAACGCCGGCTTCAAAGAGTCCGTTCTCTTCGGCACGAATGCGACATCCGACCTCGACCTAGAGTCCCACGCCGCGCACGATGGCAACCTGGATGCCGACGAGCGCGGTCTGGTGCGCCTGTCCCCCCGACACGGGAACGACACTGTCTGGCAGCGCGGCCGCGACTTCTTCAGTGTTGTAGGATGGGCCTTCAACTGCAGCTTTTTGTATCCTGAGCGATGGCAATGGTGGAGTCGATGGCTCGGCTTCATGCTGGACCTACTCGAGAAAGATCTCGAAGAACGGTATAGGTTGGACATGGAAAATACTTCCGACGAGATGCCGCTGCTGAGGAGCTCTATCCTGGCCTCTTATATCACCCAACGATCCGGTCGGACGGCCGATGTTGTCATGTGGATTATGAAGGCGCTGTTTGCTGACGGTAACACGTCCTCGACTTCTGTGTTTCAGGAGGTCTGGCACCGCGAACACAAGAGCAAGTCGCAGCGCGCCTTGAATAAACGAAAACGAGAAAAGGTCAATATAGACAAGGGTGAATATGGAGGATATCTCGACGACGAGTCGGTCCACTCTTCGCAGGCCTCGGAGCCCCCAACGCCGCAGAAGAACAAGATCAAAACGGCTGTGGCAGAGGAGGAGGTTCTTGAGACGGCATACGTCGAGACGATACCGTTGCGACAACGCTTGTTCTCCCTGGTGAGTTTTAGGAAGCCATCGTGTGTTGATGGAGACATGCGCTTATACTAGGTTATCAGGTCTCGTACTTGTGCTACGGCCTGGGCGACACTTCCCCGATCGATTTCTCGAACCTATATCAGAAGTTTGAGCAACGCATCAAGGAGCTCCCTCTCCCCATCTTTTCATCCTTCATCAACAGCTCGACCTCGGCGCTGCGCATCGACCAGCAGATCGAGATGTTGCAGGGCGTGCTCTCCCTCTTCGTGCCGCCTGGTGCGCTGAGTCCGCGCAAGGTCGATCGGGTTCGCTTTGAGGAGGGCGGCATCTCTCCTGCTATTCTCGAGCGGTGCTTTCTGCCGTACCCGGCGAATACCATCGAGGCCGAGGATAATGCGAAGATGTCGGTCCTGCTAGAGAATCTGCTAATGATTGTTTGGCAGCACGGGGAGAGTGATGGGGGGTTCAGTGAACACCTTAGGGTGGCCGTGAAGAAGGGTGTTGAGGCCCGACGGGAGAAGATTAATAGGAAAAGGACCCGGGGCCGTGGGAAGGGGGTTAGCGATGCGGAAATCGAGGCAAGGGCCGTGCTCGAGGCGTCGGATGTGCGACTCGGCTGGCTTGCCGACGCTATTGCGGAAGATATCGAGGAGGACGTGATGGATGAAGATGAAGGTTCGTGAGACTGTCGGCATCTCCGTGGGGATGAATATCGAGATGCGAGATGAGGTGGGGTGGCCCGCGCGGGAATGGCTTTTGCCGCCGGCGACTGTGTTTCGGTATTTGGGCGCATCGTTTGTACGACGAGCTCATCCTCATCATGCCGGAATTGTATTGAAGCTATAAAGGGGGACGGTGTTGCGGATGTGGTGTTGGGCGGTATCTTACCTGGGACTTGCTTCGACATGGCGTTCGGTGTGGATATGGTCCGTCATTAAGTTACGGTACTTATGTCACGGCGTGTTTTTCGGGATCGGGATTGGTGGTATACCCTGGCGTTAAGGGTCATGGTGGCTCTATTATATTGTGTCCTAGATTCGACTGGTATTATATGTATGGTGTTGGGGTTGTATGTTCATATACCGCTGCCGCTACCGCGGTGATTGCCTATGTAATACATATGGTCCTGGTGGTACAAAATATCGCACAGGTGTGTTTATCTTTGCAGTCGCAACACCGGTTTGGTAGCGTAACTCAACCGGCCGCGCACCCGTATCACCGCTTCTTCGCCGGCGCAGGCATCCACGCCTCGGGCTGCCACGTCTCGCCCGGCGCGCCTCTCTGCGCCACTCGCTTCCAAGGATCCGGGTCGGGTTTCCGTGTATCTTCTCTTTCCCCCTCTCTTGCGTCTCCCCCTTTCACGTCCCGTGTGTCTCCCTGCTTCATCTCACCCGCCGCCGTCGCCGTCTTCGTATTCGTCTTCCCGGGCATATCCAAAAGACTATCCTTGGCTTCCCATCTCGCGTCCGCCTCGGCAGCGAGGACCTTGACGCGGGCCTGGCGCTGGAGCTCGGCGACTTGTTCTTGCATGGTCGGCGGGTCGGCGCGCTGGTGCCGCAGCCACTGGTGCCATGCGGGGGGCACCTTGACTTCGCTGTAGGGTGTCGATCGCGGGTAGTAGACCAGACGTCGATATGCTGCTGTGGCCGACGCGTCGCCGCGTGGTTGTCGGAGCTCGTAGTAGGTGTTTCCTTTGGGGTCTTGGCCTGGGATAGGGTGTTAGTCACTCACTACCTAGGATTTGGGGTGATTATTTGGAGTAACAAAAGTAGGTCCGTTAGTGGCTACAGGGTGGTTAGAAGCAGGTATGTCGACACTCACCGACGAAGAACCGCTTCCGCCATGGTAACCGTAACGATTTCCAGACGTGCCAGGCTTTGCGGAGGGGACCGGCTGGTGTTGTCGACATGGCGCGCGACAAACCCGGTGGAATGCGACTATTTAGGGATTTGCTTTATAAGACTTTTCGATGCATATTGTCAATTGCGTGCGAGATGAACTGCTATGTATTGAACCACATACTGACTTGTACTGGCTGTATCGGGGCTACGTCAGATCCGTTGCGGAACTATAATCTGCACAGCCACATTTGACGTACTACCTAGGTATCATCTTACCAGCCACCTCGCGCAACCCCTCGTCTCGCCCCAGCCTCGACACGAGACGTCACTCGTCCACTCTATCTCACTAGCCTTCATCTCATCTTGCACCTGCACTGACACGTTGGGGTGCGTCTCCCCCACACGCGAGATCTCTCTGCCCGTTGGCTTTTGACAACTGTATTCCCGACCATGCGCTACCTAATGCCCCTACTCAGCCGAACACCTATCGTTCTACGAAATCGACAGCTGCACGAGAGCATTGGCCCATCTGGTGACCAGGGACTGCGCCAATAATTGGTGACGCAACGCATCGCAGCACAGCGCTGGACAACTGTCTTGCTTCGTTGGTCGTTCGGGCACGTTCACATTCCTCGGCGAGTGGCGACTGATTAGACAACCAACAACGCGCTCGGCATCGAATCCCTGATGTAACCGTCGCATACTTGAACAAACCTTCCTACAAATTCTCGTCCGATCTTCGGTATAAGTGCCCATGAGAGCCACCGGCGTCCACTCTACGAAACCCTACCTATTCTCTACCTACCCCTCGCTTATGCTTAGGTACATTGCCTAAGGATCTATAACAATAGCGATGGCATCGGTGTCCTCTTTAGATAAGGACCTGCGAAAGCTGCGCCTTGAGAAATACACGCCTGCCGCTGCCGCCGAGGCCCGAGCCTGGATAGAAGGCATCTTGGGGAGCAGCCTACCCTCAGCTGACCTTCTGGAGGGTCTGAAAGATGGCGTTGCGCTTTGCAAGTAAGTATGGTCATGAGGATAGTGGATATCAGATCTCACAAGTCGCACACCAGAGGTTACATGTCAAGTCATCAGAATATCTGCTAACACTAGATCACGACAGGCTCGTCAACCTGGCCGTCGGACCGCCCGGAGTCAAGTTCAAGCAATCCGCCATGCCCTTCGTCCAGATGGAAAACATCTCGCACTTCCTCCGAGCCTGCCAATCTCCTCCCATCAACCTGCAGGAACACGACATGTTCCTCACCGTCGACCTCTACGAACAGAAGGACCCGGCCCAGGTCCTGCAATGCATCAGCGCCTTCTCGCGCGCGGCCCACGCCGTCAACCCCTCGGCCTTTCCCTCACCCCTGGGTCCCAAGAGTCGCGGCCCGCTAAGCCCACAAACAACTGGATATAACACCCCTAGGAATCGAGGTTTGTCCAACGTGAGCAACACATCGCCTACCTACGGCTCGCGCCCAGGACTGGGAGCTGCGAGAACTAGTGATTTGCCAGGTCGCTGGAGTCCCGCGAGAAGTCCCACGAGCGATCGAATTAGCTCGCGCTCGCCTACCGTGTCGAGCTGGAGCAGGAAGGACCACGAGGGAATTACCAGCCCGGCATGGAACATTGCCCAGTACGGATATATGGGTGGCGCCAGCCAAGGGAACCTGGGTATCGCCTTCGGAGGGCGACGACAGATTACTAGTGCCAGTCCTTGTGTACCCACCTTCGCAGAGAAGGAGCGCCAGCGAAAAGAACAGGAAGAGCAGCAAATGTTACAGATGGAAGAGGAAAAGCGTAGGCGCCAAGCTGAATTAGAAGCGGACGAGAAACGCGCACAACTAGAGGAAGCACAGCAGTGGGAAGAGGAGACGAAACGATTACGAGCCCAGGAAAAGCGCAAGACGGAAGAGGAGAAGCTGAAGTGGGAAGAAGAAGAGCGACAGTGGGGACTGGTAGAAGAAAAGCGGCGGAAGGCCGAAGAGGAGGCCGAAGCAAGGCTGGAAGAGGAAAGAAAGAGAGCACGAAGCCGGAATGACAATCGCTTACGTGGCCAGTTTCTCAGCCAATATAGGGTTGAGCAGACACTGGCGGTGCAAAGAACGGGCGACGGTGATTATCGCAAGCAACTACGAGAACTAGAGCTTGCGCGCCAGAGGGAAAACGAATACGAAGAGGAGCGGCAAAGGAGTTCACCGGGGCGGGATAGACCCAAGAGTCGAACACGCTCTCGCAGCCGGCCCAATAAGGCAGAGAGACCGCCTAGCCGGCAAGACTCGTGGAGACCTCGCGATGAAAGAGACTACCTACGCCAGCAATGGAGCCAACATCAAGCACAGGAACTTGAGGCGCCGGCACCTCAAGTTCCACCACGTCCCTTACCGGACCCTACCGCAGTATCAGTCAAGACGCACCGGACCGGCGAGACGGCATCGCCTCCTGCCCCCATCGAGGCCCAGCGAACTGGGGAGGCTAGGCCCCTCCCTGTTCCTGGGGCAACTTCGTCGCGACCACTCCCTGTTCCCCAAGCCGCCAACCGCACAGATCGGTTCCTAGCCTCTAACCCAGCACCTGCGCAACACGCGCCTCAACAGTCGTACTCACGCGAGTTAGTGGCCACAGCGGAACGCGACGCGGAAGACAAGCGTCGCGCGCAGTCGCAGAACAAGACCAAGGCCGGCGGGTGGGCGAGCAAATCCCTCCTCGAGCGCGAGATGGAACTCGAACGCCAGCGCCAGCGCGAGTGGGAAGAGGCGCAGCGGGAGACGGCGCAGGCGGTGCGTTCTAATGATGGCGTTGATGGCATCGGCGGCGGGATCGGCGGGCGCTGGGACGTCTCGCAGTGGGCGGGGTATACGGGGGGTGATTCCCAGAATCGAGGTTCGGCGGGGATCGGAGCGGGACGGAGGCAGATTGTTGGGCCGAGGCCTTTGCCTCATCGGCCTTAAGATTTCACCATTTGCTTATGGGGAACTTGGTGCTTGCGGTTCGGTGTTGGGGGTGTTAGGCTTGGGGTCAACTAGGGAGTTGGCTTGATCATTGGGTTACAGCCGCGTATTCAGAATCGGGGTTCGGGTTCAAGTTGACTTCAGTTCGCTTGAGTCTTGAGGTAGATATTATTTTATAACTGTATTTTTCTATCCTTGTGACTATACTTCCGTAGCGGCTCCACTGATAATGGGATTCTTTGTCATCGCTATAAAAGCTTCTCCATTCTCGAGTGAATGTTTAGCACTTGCTAGAATACTTAGCATTGTTTAAGTTTATGGATCGAAATAGTTCCAACGGCCGGACCATCACACAGTGGTTGTGAAATATACTCGGTGCAATACTTAAGCCTGGTCCAAAGCTATAGTAGGCACCCGATTCGTGGATTGATCTAGATCCTATATCTGGAGTCCTGGGCCTGAATATATGAAATCCTGGTTCAAATATGAATACCCCGAGCTTGTGCGATACTGGCATCACACAATGGTAGCTTTTGTGACGCTTAGATGAGCGCCGTATGTTAATAGATGAAGCTTCCATATAGTATTCGAATGACCATTCGATACTGTTCGCCCTTCGTGACAATAAGGTCGGCACGAGACCACTAGCTGGCGTTCGCATCAACAGCAGCTGAGGATATAAGCGCATCTTGCTATAGACGGGGTCGATGTCACACTGAGATGACAATAATATCGTGCTGAGCTATAACCCTGCATGGGGCTGCGTTGCTCCTTGTCGCGAAAATGGAATAACTCACCTCCGCGGATTCTGCGCGGGGTCTTCGGTCGTGATGACCAACACATGTACTGGATGTAGATAGAACCCACGTCGACGGTAGAGAGGACCGTTCAATTCATGTTTTCGGACGTTAATACACCCCGGTCAGCTCCTTCTCGGACTCACCAGCAAGCCAACTTCATACATTTTCTTGCGGCAGATTGTGCTATGTCCCTCTGTTTCGCTAACACACATAATATGCACTGCGGTTAATAAACGTCAGTGCGAAAGCCCTCGAGAAATTCGACGGTGACACCAAGCCCACCCCTCCGTACGCAATCCTATCGGGGGTGAGGTAAAGACGAGGCACGGCAAGTACAAGTCCGACGACTGTTGCGCGCAGGCGGCCCGCGACGGGCTCTCGTACGCCTGGATCGACACGTGCTGCATCACATCGACCGGCTGAACTCGACGGGGCTCAGCGAGGCCGTCAATAGCATGATCGGGTGGCACAAGGACGCCAAGGTGCGCTCCGCATTGCCTGCGCGGCGTGGACATCGACGAGGACCCCCCTGAAGCCGCAGTCCAGCTCCTGGAAGAGCCGCTGGTTCCGGAGCGGCCAGACTGGACGCTGCAGGAACCCATCGCGCCGGCGGTCGTGTGCTTCGACGACGCGAGTTGGAATTCCCTGGGGCAGAAGCGCGATCTATCGCCCGCGCTCGTGCAGATCACGAGAATTCCCCGGGTGTTCCTGTTGAGAATCATCCCGCTGCACGAGGCCAGCGTGGCACAGCGCATGTCGTGGGCCGTGGGGCGTGTCGTGAAACGCAAGGAGGATTCGGCGTACTATTTGCCAGAGACGTTTGGCATCGCGATGCCTATATTCTATAGCGAGGGTGACCAGGCTTTCATCCGGCTGCAGGAGGAGATCGCGAGGCATATCAACGACGACTCTATCCGAGCGTGGAACTTCAGAAAAGTCAGCTCAATCATAAAACTGCCGGTGGAAGTCCTCTCAGGAGGCGCATTGGCCTCGAGTCCTTCCAGCTTTGCATATAGTAGTCACATCGTCCCCGGCGGTCCCAAAGGTGGTTCATTCGGGTCATTGCCAACGCTTAGTGGCAGCTTACTGGTGCGGCGTCGCCTATATATAGATTCCTTCAGGCAGTGCTTCGCCGCCCTCCAATGCCAGCCGGTCAATCAACCGAGACGAGCTGTTAGGAAGTAGTAAGGTGTTCGGGGCGTAGCGAAGGAGATGCTGGGCCGGTTCCTGTCCGAGGTGCACAAGCACTACGAGTCGGTGGCGGAGCCGACGCTCACCACACGTTCCTATTAGCCGCTGCCCGGCTAGGAGACGAGGCGCCGTTCCGCCAGCTCGCGAGGCGGACATCGACGTCAATACCGTCGCGACCACGGGCGAGATCAGTCTGATCACGGCGGCGGCGATGGGCGCCAACAAGCGCGTCGTGCAGACGCCCGCTGCTCATCCAGGGCGCGGACGTCGAGAGGGCGAAGAAAGATAAAGGGGGCCCGTCGGCGCTGCTGCATTGGGCGTGTCTGAACGGACGGACACGCCGACATCGTCCGCCTGGTGCTCGGCCACGGCGGCGCGAAACATGGAACGGCGCGCCCCGCGAGACTGCGCGCGGCGGAAGGGACGCTCGGCTATCGTCGAGTTGTTTAACGTCCTGGATGCTGTCGATGGACAGCAGTCGGACACGGTTACGAAGGTACAGTCGGAACGACCGACGAGTCCGGATAGTCCCAACGGTAATAGTCGGCCGTCGCAGCTCACCAAGATCCGCGCCTCGCTGGGGCGGAAGAGGGGGGTTTCTGGGGAGCAGAGCAAGACCGCGAGCGTCTTCAGTTTCTCGACGGGATAGCTGGCGAGCTGTTAGATCTCGTCTGTTTGTCACACCCCGCCGTGGATTTCGGCGTAATTATGCGTGAGTCTCGGGACATGATGGAAGAGAAATTGTGGTTAGCTGTCGGAGCACCAATGGTAGGCGTCGGAAGTGTGTGTTATTTTGATATTTATATATCGGCGAGAGAGTTGTAGACTCTGGTGGACATTCCGGTACTTATATGATTCCACAATATGATACACGGTCCGGCAAAATGTAGTGATTATAAATTCCGTAATTGACAGTTAGAAGTTCTATGAATATCTGCTTACAGGCTAGTTATGCTGAGTTATAAAACTGGTACATTAGAATAGAATCAATATTCTCACTCTGCTAGCATAGATATCCTTTTATCCTCTTTTAATTTTTCTTCATCTTTTCTTTATTTTTTCTCTATTCCTTTCTTCTTTATCTTTGGCGCAACGCGTAAGTGTATACGCATGTCCTTCTCTTAAACAGCGCCCCTCCCTCGGCCCTGAAACCGTCTCTTGAGTGGCAGTAGTGTGCTGATGCTGAAATGTAGCAAAACTTCGATACACCCATCTCGAGAAACAGCCGCTCGTCCGCCCTACATAATCCGCAGTGCGATTGTTTTCAATGTATAGGGGACCGTCTTATATAATATAGCTAACTTACCACATTATCTACCTATAACTGGGCAGATACTTGGCTGGGTCTTTCTTCGGTGTCACGACTATGATTTCTCTGATTAGATCTCCTAGCTTAGTCGGCGAGAGTAGAGTTGGCGTTTGCCCCGCCAAGAATCCATGGGCTTTGGGCTTTGGGCTAAACCTGCCAACTCTAGACGGGAGCAGCCATTTTGAGACTTGAAATGCTTCGGGACACACTCCGAAGTTAACTCGGACTATCGGACTCGCAATCGGCTGAAGATGTCACTCGCTAGAGAAGAGAATATATAGAGATATCCACAAGGGTAGCGAGCAAGGCCCGTCTCGACGGAGGTGTTTATAGATGCAATGACGCCTAGCCCATGGCTGTTGATTCTTACGCATTTCATTTTGGCCTTGATCTCGACTGTAACAAGGGCTTGCAATCAAGGGCTTGGAATGATATTCAAATCGCAATAATCTTCTGGGGCGTCAATGGGGGCCATGAAGGACTTAACCCCTATTCGACTAGGTAGGAAATCTACAGACCATATGTCTGAAATGCCTCACTTCCCTCTGTCAATTCCAGACCCTGTTTTGCTTTCACATTTACTGTTGAGGTGTACCATATGAGATCAGGTGAATACGGGTAAGCTGAAAGCTGAAGCCCCGTACCGACTCTCGCAGAGCCTTGAACTCGTATGGCTATATACATGATATGCAGGTCCAGGTTCCGGGCGCTTGTGATGTCTACTACGTAGTCTCATTAGGGATAGCGAGAACGAGCAGTGTGTGAACGGTTGGGGCAGATATATAACGAGATTGGTTAGAGCCCCACTACAATGCCTACTCAACCTAGATACCTCTGGATCAAAGATATTCTCCTCGCGCTTTTGATGCAGTCACTGCATACAGGCCTCATGTGATTGGTGGCTGGGAAACAATGAGATAGACACTATCAATTCTGCTAATCGTGTTACCGTCGTTTACCTGGCTTAGGGTTGGACGTTTACGGGGTACTGCCCACCACTGCCCAACCACTGCCCAACCACTGCCCAACCGCTCATTACCCATGGGCGCCCATGGGCAGCCCACGGCCAACCCTAACCTGGCTTATCGTTCAGTGCTGAGTGGCGAGAGAGAGCATGTGTGTGTGAATACAGCCACAGTGTCCATATCTTTCGGCGACCGAAGGTCTCCGTCCATCCCTCGTACTTTCGTCTTGTATCCCTCATCATTTGGTCGAGCAGCCAACTCCGCGCTATCTCGGTCAACATACCTTGTATGGGCAAATCGTTCCCTTCATCTCTGGATATTCGGTTTCTGTGCGTTTGCTATTGGTTAAGAATAATGTCCGCTCTCTGCGATTTGATCGAATATATGTATGAGCCTGTCGAGAACCTGGACCCCAAACCGCAACTCTGTGATTCATGTCGCATGATCAATTTTCACCGTGTCCTAAACCCGCCTCCTTTGGAGGAGAGAGCCCTTTGGGGAACATGGCATGTAGATGACCTTGAACAACGCGAAGTCTCTTTATCCTCACCATGTGTTCTCTGTCAGGTCTTGTTAGCAGTGTACTACGGATCGCCTAGTACAGCATGGGAGTTACGAGCAACGATAAATCCGACACTTGGCTGGCGGAATAGTCTAGAAGGGATTTCATCAGCAGTCACACTCTTTACTTGTGAGAGGCAGAAGTTCCATTTCGCCGGAAGGCATATACGGGATATAGAAAATATTATTTTCTGTCAGACGCGGCCTTGGACGCTACACACACACACTGGATGGGATATTCAAGGACTGCAACAAATCTTTTCTAGATCAGAGGACAGGATCTCCAGCAGGATTTGCACGAGAGAGGAAACGCCGCTAATCATGCTAAACACGCCTGTTCCTCCTGGAAATGAAGGGGCTACGCGTGAAGGGGTACGAGTCCAGAAAGATGTTCCGGTCTTGAGACTGATTGACTGTGCCAATGACAATTTGGAGGTACTGGACGCAGATTGCTCAATGGAATGGGTAGCCCTGAGCTATGTATGGTCGCTTACGAGGGCGGGCAATATAGCAGCGCTCAACGGCAAGTTGAGGTCTATAGGCGACGGGCCATCATCTAACTCCACCGAGAATTGCACGCGTTCGTTGCTTATATCAAGCCAGTTAATTCAGGATGCTGCAGCCGTGGTGAAGAGTCTTGGATACAGATACCTTTGGGTTGACCAATTATGCATCAATCAAAGCAATCCAGAAGAGCGACATTCCCAAATTCGTCAGATGGCCTCGATTTACAGTCAAGCAAAGCTAACCATCGTCTCCGTGAGTGACACTGGGTATCTACCCGGCGTCAAGGAGGCTAGAAAACCATCAGAGACAACTATTACGCTTCGCGACAACGAAAGTGGGAACAAACTGTTTATCTTTAAACCTATTCCTAACATAAATACCGATCTCAACGGATCGTTATGGAACACCAGGGGATGGACATTCCAAGAAGCACAACTGTCGTCAAAGTTACTGTATTTCACTGACTCTCGGGTGTTGTTACATTATCGTCCTAATGACAAGATTTGGAGCTTCTTTTCTGGTAAACTGGAGACAAATGAGTCCGACAGTTCGTGGGCCATGTACATCAGGGAGCGTGGTTGGGTCGTGGGCAGTCTATTGTACCCATCGAGACGCCGTGACCTTTCAAAGGGAGATTTCTGGCTTTTCCACGCGGTATTGCTGGATCTAATTGAAGAGTACACCGCAAAACAGCTCTCCTACCCGGAAGATACGCTAAATGCGATCCGTGGGATTCTGCAATTGTTCGGCAAGCCACAATACATCCTATTTTCGCTTCAAGGGCTACCCTGTTTTCCAAACCGCTTGGCGGGCCAAAGGTACAATACGGATGGTAAAAATCTCTTGGGCTATAGTTTGTGCTTGGGCTTGATGTGGTTCAGTACGAGCTGGAAAACCTCAAAACCCCGGGACTCCTTTCCCAGCTGGAGTTGGACAGGTTGGATGGGCAAAGCACAATGGATAAGAAACTTGGATCTTCTTCCATATGCTGATGCCGCCACGGTACAATCATACGCTAAAGTGGTAGCTGTCTATGGATCTTGTGGCAGCATAAGGGGGCTCGACGATGATGCTCTTGGACATTTCTGGGACTGTTCAGACAGTGGTAAGGAGGCAAAGGGCCTCTATATCCGCGCACGGTTGATCTCAAACCTCGTTTCCCGCCTTATTGTCAGAGAGGGGCCGATGAGCGAACCAGAAGGTCCCTGGGTTATCAAGAACCTATATTGTCACGTTGAGGACACCAGTACGACGGGAAAAGGTCTTAGAGAGAAGCTCCTGCCCGGCGTTCATGATGTCGTGCTCATGATGGAGAAAAGGTATCACGGGCATCTGCATCACGGGCCTAGGATTGAGGCATATGCGCTTGTGGTTCAATGGGACCAAGGACAAAACAGCACCGAGAAGGGTATACGAATAGCGCGGAGGGTTGGTATGGTTATTCTAGAAGCGAAGTGGAAACGGGACGAAGTGGTCCGTCTGTTATGGAACTCGCCGGGCTTATCAAAAGAGATGGACATGCTGCTCATGTAAATTTCGTGAAGGAGATTACCTCTGTTTGCAGACAAATAAGGCTTAAAGACTAGGTAGAGTTATTGTTAGGACCGACTACTAGCCACTGGGGCCTACTGGGAGCGGCCTACTTATCTGTACCATGTTTATACCTGTTCCGTATCTAATTCTCTCCTTCTACAAGTTTTAATCTTGTATGATACCTACTATCGAGACCACTACTATTGTACCTGACCTGACCACTTCGCACGGTGACAGTTATACAATCTACTTAGGTACCTAGTTTAGCCGCTAGCATTAGGGTATCCATTTGTAGGCTGGGGGAATTTCTCATGTCTCTCTTAAGGGATTTGAATATAGCCTACCTAGGGGGTATTTTACGTATATATTGTATGCTTTTAGGTCTACTTTTTGAAGTCATTTGCAAGTATTCTTGTTGATCCATATTTACAAAAACCTCTGGGCAAAAACCAGTGCAAACAAGGGCGGAAGTTGGCTTGTACAAAAATCGGTGCTCCTTAAGCTTAGCCTGAAAGCGGCATGCCTTAGGTGGAATTCCTATTGTGATCCAATCTTGACTCTGAGGCTACTTACATGGGTGCGGGAGCATCACACCGTGTTCACCGTACAGTGTTCACTGTATTGCTGCGCCTAGAACGCACACTAACCGCACTATTCCAACCCTTGTTCTAGGCATCCGTTCACAAATCTCGGCTGGAAGACAGTACAGTACAGTGACCAAAGCATAATGTAACACTGAAGTTGAAGGACAGAGATCGTCTCGAGACGATCAAGAGCCAGTACATCAACATGGCAATTAATCAGCATTCTCTAGGTAGGAAGACAGCGGGAGGTGATACTGTCCAATGAGCTTACAGTACGACATACGGTACCACCATTACAGATGCCCCATCGCGCCCTTTGGACGTCATTCAAGCGCGCCCGAACCGGGGTAACAGATGCTCTGGGCCAGTCAAAGGCGTCATTTTCACCCATTTCCAGTTATTTCTAAGTACACTGCTTCACATGTCTCTATCTGGGGTTGAATCAGGGTGACGAGAAAATGAGAGAAACAAAAGTATATAAGAAATCGGGGATGCCCCCAACTCTCTTGGGTCACCAACAACACTGCTCTGACAATTATTCAGCTCATCGGAGCCGACACGGCCACTACGTTTGGCCGACCACTCACACGTGAACCCTTTGTTTCGCGGCATATCGGCCATTCAAATTGCACTCCGTCTGACGGTGTATGATTCATTTTTAGGCTCCCATACATTCGTATCCAGTTCAACACCCCAAGTCGACAGGCCGTCAGAATGGCAGACATAAAGCCATACAGGATCGCGGTTACCGAATCACAGCTTAAGGATCTGAAGACGAGGCTCTCACTCGCCAGATTCCCCGATGAACTTGACGGCGCGGGATGGGACATGGGAGCACCCCTCACCGATGTCAAACGATTGACGAAGCATTGGGAGCAGTCTTACGATTGGAAGAAGGCCGAAAACGAGCTGAACGCGTTACCCCACTTCGTTACTGACATTCAATGCGAAGGCTTCGAGCCACTTGCCATTCACTTCATCCATATCCGCAGCAAGGTTAAGGGCGCCATCCCGCTGCTCTGGATTCATGGCTGGCCGGGCCACTTCTGGGAAGGCGTCAAGCTCATGAAGCCTCTCACCGAAGGCGGCGACGGTGTCCAACATCCAGCCTTTGACCTGGTCGTCCCGTCGCTGCCCAACTTTGGCTTCTCTGAGGGCACACGGGAGCGGGGCTTCGCATTGGCACAGTATGCTGAGACACTGAATAAGCTGATGTTGAAATTGGGGTATAACGAATACGTCACGCAAGGAGGTATGTGGACCATATCCATTCAGAGCCCGATACCATATTCCTGACATTCATGCCAGGTGATTGGGGCACACATATCAGCCGTGCACTAGGCCTTTTATTTCCAAAACACTGCAAGGCAACCCACCTCAACATGGACTCGGCGAATCCGCCCGAGTACTTCAAGAACCCGCTCCTGGCGATCCAGCACGCGATAACGCCGTACACGAAGCGCGAGCGTGAAGGCAAGAAGCGGTCAAATTGGTTCGTCGAGGAAGGTCGGGGGTACAACCTCGAGCAATCGACGAAGCCACAGACGCTAGGCTACGGCCTCGCCGACAGCCCCGTGGCCTGCCTGTCGTGGATCTACGAGAAGCTGCACGACTGGGCGGACAACTACCCGTGGACCGACGACGAGGTCTGCACCTGGGTCAGCATCTACTGGTTCTCGACCGCCGGGCCCGCGGCGAACACCCGCATCTACTACGAGCATACCCACAGCTCCAATCCAGACAAGCCGAACAAGATGCGCCGGCCGGATGTGCGGGAATACTCGCCTGGTGTGAAGATCGGGTACAGCCATTTCCCGATGGACTTGATGGTGTTGCCGAGTACGTGGATACGCACGCTGGGCGAGGTCGTCTTTGAGCGGGACCATAAAGATGGTGGCCATTTCGCGTCGTGGGAGCGGCCCAACGAGATTGTCAAGGATCTGAGAGATATGTTCGGAAAGGGTGGAGGCGCCTTTGGCTGCGTCAAGAAAGCGACAGGCTATTCGCAATAACTATCATGCCGGAACTGACTCTCAAGGTTGTTCTTGTTATTGCTCGCTTATATTTCGGGTCTTAATTCGCTCACTCAGTACTTGACAGATCATTTCGGGTCAATTTGCCCACTGTCTGCGTCAAATTATATCCTCCATTAGTGAAAGTAGCAAGGTATTCAAACAACCTCGCGTTACATATAAACCAACTAGATATTGTGGCGTGAACTCAATGTATCTTAAGTCGGTTGATTAAGACCAGTTCTGAGCGATTCATGCCCCCAATGTTTATGCCAACACATCCTACCCGAAAGTTGAGTCTTCACCAACCTCACATAGGGTGCTCAATAACGTATTTCTCCATGCTATTCCTTCCCTCAAACACATCATGAATAGCCTGGATGCCCGCTTCGGCACCCTTCACAACGCTGATCTTCGGCATCCGAAACGCACTCCCAGAACCCGCAAGCTGATCCAGAGCCCACGTCACAAAAGCCTCGTTGCGGCGGATATACTCCGTCTCCCCGGGGTCGCGGCGGCCCAGACAGAACGTCCAGCGCGGATCGTGCGGTAACGGGAGGGAGGCACAAAGTTTGGCAGTTCCATCCGAGACACAGCGAGCAGCAAGCGCAGGGGAGCTCTTCTCCAGATCAATCTCGGCCCCTTCCCTCTTTGGTTTGCCGAACCCGGTCCCTGTCGCGACGGCGTCGAACACGACTGCTAGCTTCCGGCCCGGCTCCGCAGCGACGGCGGCGCGGATGTCGTCTACGACCGTCGGTGAGCGGTAGTCGAAGCAGCGCGTGGCGCCCTGCGCGAGCAGTGCTTCGTGGTTCTTGGGGGACGCCGTCGTGTAAATCGGGCCAAAACCTGCCTTGGAGGCTACGTAGATGGCGCCTAGGCCGACGGCTGAACTACCACCCCACTAGATGTCATATCCGTTAACAGCCGGCTAACATCGTGCAGGTTAGGTAGCGACTTACGATTAGAATCGCCTTTCCCGTAGGGTCAATACCATCGATCACCCCTTTTGCCGGCGGGAATGCAAAACCTAGACAATTGGACAGGGCATCCGCAGCGGTCATGAGGGCCACAGGCCAAGCAACCAGGTGTCTCAGCCACTTGTCATCCCCCTTCACTCCATCCGGCACCTTATACGTAGCGGTTCCGGGGCCCGTCTCGGCTAGGAGCAAGTCCTGATGTGCCCCCAGCTCGACGGGGCGACGGTGGCCTATCTCCGTGAGTCCGAAAAGCGTGTCCCCAACAGAAAAGGAAGAGTGCGGTCCCGTAGCCTCGACGACGCCGAGCCACTCGTACCCGGCCACGTACGAGTGCACACCCATGTAGAAGTGCCGCCGGTCCGCCGGGTTCACGGCCGAGTACCTCACCCGAACAAGGACCTGCGTCCCCGTTGGCACGTAGGACGCGCTCTGCGTTATCAGCTCGGGCACGCCTGAGGCCGGGATAAAGATAGCGGTACGAGAGCGGGGTTTGTTGGTTTGGGGGTTTGGGGTTGACATGTTGACTGCTTTTTCTTTCGGACGTCGCTTCTGAGGTATGGATGGACGGAAGTTGGAAACAAAAGTATGTCCCTTTTCACTGCCTTGATTGTAGTACTGAATGGCTCGCAAATAATATAATTGAGTAGATGGCCTTACCTCCTCTGTGCATTATGATGCTTCGTTGCTGGTTTTATTTATACTCATACACATTACATCACAGCGGAGCCGTCCCGGATTCCACGGTCCGCGGACATCCGATAGGCCGCAATGATCGTCCAAAACACACTCACCACTCCATGAAGTCGCTTCTCCATGGAAACCGAATGGCCAAATCCTGTTGAGTCCCCGGCGTTAAAGAGAATGCGGGGCCACGCCTTGGAGAACTGCCCCGTCGGGAAAGGATGGAGATGGGTCGTATGCATGGAGCACCGTGGAGTTTGCTTGGCAATAACAAGGGCTTGGAAGAATATTTGTATTAATAATAATCTTCTATGGGATCAAGGGGGTTATGGAGGTTTCAATCCGTGTTGGTCAAGTGGAAGATCTATGGCATATATGTCCGACTAGACTCGCGTCTTATACTTATCTCGGTCTCGGCCTCGCTTCCGTATTTGTCTTCGGAGACTATAGAAGATCAGCAGAATATAGGGGAGCTGAAAGCCGAGGGCCTCGTATGACTATATTCATGATCTAGTCTCAAGCACGTGTAACACTAGGTATCTTAGGTAAGTATATAAATAGTTGAGCTGGAAAGTGGCGGGGTTCTGAATGCGATATATATAACGATCGGCTCGGTGAAATTCGGCGCCGCTTGTAGTATAGGTATCTAAGATTGCCTCGTTCTTTACTCCTCGCTCGCACATTTAATTTGCTCTACCTAGTAGTTGTCTAGCTATTTCGCAGGTATTGCTTTCCCTTCTTCCTAACTTAGGTGCTTGAGCACTCACCTAGTGATTTCTGGTTCAAATCAAAGTGTTAGACAAGTGCCCTTTGTGGATGCCAATCTGACAGTATCACCTAATCTATGCTTATATGCGTGGGCTCTCGCTCCATCGGTGGGCGGCAAGGCAGAGGTGAGCTGATCGCGGTGAGTTTCATGGTCCCTTAGACGAGGCCTGGAAAAGGAAGATTCTACTCACTTAGGTCGGCAGTCACATACACGAAGAGGTATCATGATCCATAACCAAGAAAACGACGGGACTTTGTAGTACTGAAATTCTAGGTTCAAAAAACCGTGTAACTTTAGCAGGAGGGACTGATGGATCACATTTAGTTCCAGGGGCATGCGGTGTTTGATGTCTGAGGCAGCGATGTCAGTAACAGAACAACCGGATGTATTTCCTCTAAATTTAGGTGTGGTCTATTCCCATGCTTGAATGACGTCTGAACATGGTCTGCAGTTCTCAGCAGCTGGTACTCAGATCCCTACCGTGACTGAGTTATACTCGTGATATTACTAACCCGCTTAATCGTGCGCCGAACGGCGACATTCGAACAATTGTTAAGGCCGAAGGTGAGATCTTTATATTGAAGTGCAGCTGGTCCCTATCATTAGATTCAATCTTGAAATGTCCATACCTTTCGCTCCAGATGATGGGAGGGGAAGAAGCTATCCAACGTGCTGTTGGCATTTGGACCCCCATGGGGGCCGCCAAGAACCCATTGGTCTACTTGGGCTGGGCCCCCGACCGTAGGCAACGGCGCTTCGCAGTCTGAAGTTTGAATGTGCCTTGCAGAACTATGAAATACCCAACGTTAACCTGTAGTTAAGCATCGGAAAATATGATACCAGAAACACGGCCCCCTACCCCCCTCCCCATTAGAGCTTTTTGTTATGTGACTGGCCCTATGCTCGGCCGTCCATCCTGCGGCCCATTTACACCATACATACGTAGTATATATCGACCCGCGTTGCAACACTATACCTAGGTACTGTGTGATATTGCGACAGCACTGCCTCAACCCGCCCCAACTTGAGGCAGGCTGTGTGTACTGAAGTTTTCGTATTGATAAGGAAGCAAATCCCCCCATTCCCCGGCGTAGGTGGAAATTATATATTATTGGCTCTATTCGACGTGCGGGTATTACAGTCATTCATCCTATACCTCCCCTTTTGCCGTAATTATATTCACTCATTTATTGAACCTTCAGCAATATAGCAATCCGCACACGCGGTACGAAGGCGTGTGCTGACCCATCGTAGCGGTGTAGCGGTCCTACTAGCTTTTTACCGCTTACGTATAAGCCGTATCGGATACGGCGTGTCCACAAGCAGAAGGCGTTTGATGCGTGTTAAGCGATGATCTCGGCACAGACACTACTGCCTTACGGCAATTAGGCCATGCTAAGGCCTAAGCAATTGCAAGAGACCTGCAAAATTCCACTCTGCAAATGCTTGTTTACGTCAATCAAGAAAAGGAGGGTTGAGGTAGTCTGGATCCGTTTGCCTCCCCTTTTGCTACCGCCAGTCGGCTTGGACTCACAAAGATCGACCTAGGAAGAGAGAATGTTAGCGGACGGGTTGGGTGGCAATCGTAATTGCCCGTGCGCCGATACTAGATCGTACAATGTGTGAACTCGGTAGACAGTAAACGCAAAACGATCGAATGTCGGCCTTCAGTCTCGGGTTCAAAGGCGGATACTGGAAAAGGAGAGATAATCCGCCAGGTCTGGCTCCGTTTTCTTAAGGACGAACAGGAAGCTGGCATTTGGCAATGAACTAATGGGAAATCCCGGAGTGGGCGTAAGTAAGGAGCTACCTCGCAACGCCGGGTGCTACTATTCCCAAAGCTTCCGACGAAAAGAACAGACTGTTGTAACGTGCTATGACGTAGGTTCACTCAGTTTGAAGGCACGAGGTGGCCAAGAAGACAAGCAATCCGAGCGTCAGCGGAATGAGAATGACAAGCTCATCATTTAATTAGCGGATGAATATCAGGTCCAAAATTAAGGCCCCAAGGTGGCAGAAGCTGACAGCCCAAGTAACAGCTGCTGGCACTAAGTTTACTACTGTTATATATTTGCCCTTTTAAATGATATATCGCTTACACGTATGAAGAACGTGACGATAGAGATGAAGGTAGGGCGTGTCTGTTGCCAATGACCCAAATCATAGATTAGAAAGGGTTGACCCAGAAATAGTAGTTCTTACCATATCCATTCCTGCTTCCGCGAAAGCTGGCTCGTTAGTCCATAGAGAGGAGTGGCTGGTACTAATTGATCTCCAACACTCCATCATGTTCTTAGGTCGAAGTTGTGTATATGTCCGCCCATCTGGGGGGTTATAAACTGGTGCGAGTTTACTTTGAGATACGGCCCTCATCGTGAGTCGAAGCTGTAAGACCTCCTTAGCATCAAGCTTAAGCGCTTAGTGCAGTCCCCCGCATCTAAGTGGCGTTACAATAACAGAGCGCCTTATACGAAACTTGCCTCAAACCTTGCCTCGTCCACTAACCACACGTGGGGACATGACCTTCCGCTCAAGAGCAAAACCGAGAGCACTTAGTTAGCAGACCGCACGAAACCAAGCCCTTTCCGAACCGAATATGAGCATACAACGCAAGGTGTGCTCCCCAATAAGGCGGTGACTCTTAGCCAAAGGCCACTTTTAGTTAAAGTTTTCTTGGAGGATATCACGCTCTTCGTCAACGTTTTATTATTGGGCGTATTGATATGTTCAAGAAACCGGCAAACTTTGTCCCCCTTCCCTGCCAGCCCAATCCCTGTGCAAAGCAAGACCGCCATACCCGAGCACAACGACGCCGCCCTTAACCCAAGCATGGAAGGAGTCCACAACTAAAGTTAATTAGTTGTGAAAATAGGTAGCTTGTTGCTAAACTTTTAAAAGTCGATTATACGAACCAAAATAGCTATGGCTACTGACGGCTTGGCTGAGCCCCTCGCAACCGGCTCTACGACAAATCTATCTCACAGTTAAACCTTGACCTCTTTCTATAGTAACAGCAAGCTAACTGGTGAAAATGGTACATCTAGGGAGGGCGAAAGGGAGGTTCCGAGGGACTATAGAAATTGGCTTGGGAAGAGGTATTAAGGGTCCGCAGCTAAATTAGGCCTTTTGTGTGATTGGCAGCCGTAGAAGTACAGTGGAGTCCCCACGGGTAGGCACCTAATAGGACAATCCTTAGGGGTCATTAGATACCTTTGTGACGTTACATACTATTAATTATTGTATCACTATCACTTCAAACATTACAATGTACGGGAAGAGTGGGAAGTTGGTTGGAAATTACTATGTAGAGGAACAGATGCGTCGTTGGCAACAAGTCGGAGATATCTGTGTCAGCAAATATTACTATGTATACCTAGGTAGGAACATATGCGTCGCTAGCAACATCTCGGATTTATGCGTGTCAGCAAATATACGACACCAATATCTCCGACCTGGAACCCTTGCCGGATAGGTTCTGTTATTAACCTACGTTGCGAGGACCTCCAGTCATCATATTATATTTAAGTCAACCTCCACTGGATATAAACGATGCACCTCAGCCCGCGGATGCTTCGAACGCACCCTTCTAACCTTGATTACTTGTACCTACCTTTCTACCATACTACAACCTTTAAACCGACAAGCAATATGCATAGCACCAAAATCCTCCTCTCTATAGCCGTCCTTGCGAGCACATCGCTATCTCAGAAATCGGACAGTCAATTTTGCTCCGCATTTTTTACTTCCTTAGTTTCCATTATCGAAGAAGAAGCTCCCAAGACACCTCCTGCGATACTCTCCTTTTTTGCCCAGAGCACTGATACTACTTCGCCCACAACCAGCGCACCGCCTCTAACTACCCTCGATTTCGCAAGCCACGCCCAAGAGCTTTGCGAGATCGCCACTGAGCTGCCTTCGTCTCTTTTGCCCGACTTTCAGACCTATGCCGAGGCGCTTCTTAGCTTTGGTCGAGCCCGTAGCAGCGAGCATGTGGCCTACGTTACAGACTGCGCCCCGGAAGAGGAGGTCGCGAGCAGGACCAGCTACCTCGATTACATCTTTACGGCCACGGACAACTTCTGCGAGCAGACACCTGCCCCCGGCGGCGCGTCTAATGGCACATACCCAACACCCACCCCGACGGCTACGAGCTCCTATGCCGGCCTTAACAGCTCTACCACCTTGATTGTTACGGCCGCTGCTGCCAAGCCCACCGGCGCCTATTTAGGCGCGGCCGCCGTAGGCGGTATTCTCGGTGCTGCGGCCATACTTTAGACGACCACGGTCATTTTGGTTGAGAACATGATTAGTTTCAACTTGCTTGCTCATCATCTCTTTATACTAAAATATTATAATTTGGACAATAAGCGTATTATAACGTGAACGGGACATTTTATTTATATCTTTATTTATTCCCTGCTCAGGGAGGAGTACTACAACTTGGCTACTAAGCAAGTGAAGCACCAGTTCTTTATTAATAACGGCGTGGCAAAATCATTTACACACCGAAGCCGTTATTTTGGGGCTCTGCATAGTTGGCCACTGCCTGCTAAGGTAGTTTAGGTAGTTGTGTGTTGATTACTTTATTTTAAATATAGCATGAATATCCACAGCCACGCTATTATTTATTACTATTGCCTTTAATATCTTGCTTTAGGTTGCATTCTCTCAATATTCCTATAAAAGCCATTGTTGCTTATAAAGTTACGCAAATCCATGTGTTAATAATAGGTTGGTATCTGCACGCTTTAATAATGTTCCTTGTGTTGGAAGGAATGCTGTAAGCCTTTTCAGGGGGTTATAGAAGTTATGGAGCCGAAAGGGCCTTCAAAGAGATATGACGTCCATTGGACTTATTACGCTTAAACTGGGCCGTATGATCAGGAGGTCTCAGCGTTCGTAGGGGCTAGATGACCATCGTAAAATTGCCGTTAATTCTCCAGCATTATAGTAGGGTAATAGTTACTTAGGTTTATGGCGGCTTTTGCCTAGTGACGCCGTATATGCAGTAGTATAGGGGACTCCCATTTTGGATTCCAAAACCTCTAGTCCTGGAGGCTTCCATACTAACTCTTCAACATTTGTACGCACTCTTCAGTTCTGTGTATCCATGCTCCACCCGGTTAAAACTCAGGGGCTAGCTCACGTATCGTGGAAGCAATAGTAAGTAGGGTATTCAATTTTCATGCTCAGTAGACTGATTATTTCTATTCTCTATTTCGTGCAAGGCAATTGCAATACAAATATCACAATCAACAACCAGGCCGACCTTGACAATGCGGTTCCGACCGGATGCGGTGAAGCTGCGCCGCCCTCGCCGGAAATCAAGAATGCAACTGGAACACTGAATTTCGAATCCGATGTACTGCTTCACAACATCAGTATTGGCGAATCCCCTGAGTTGGAAGTTTTGAACTTCAATCTGACGATAAGTGTGTCAATTATCGAGATGCATGGTGTTCTTGCTTTGACAAAGTCTTCCCGCCCTAACTCTCGCCTACCAGGCAGTCTGATCTATCCCTCCAATTCACGAAGCGCTAAACTTGACCAAATTCGTCACAGGAGATCTTGGCCCTGTCGGCAAGGTGAAATTAACGCACGTTGGGTCTGGAAACGAATTCCCACTCGGCACT
The DNA here is from genome assembly GCA_022495125.1 of Xylaria acuta. Taxonomy (NCBI): domain Eukaryota; kingdom Fungi; phylum Ascomycota; class Sordariomycetes; order Xylariales; family Xylariaceae; genus Xylaria; species Xylaria acuta. Next base: position 101,447 of record MU383145.1, on the reverse strand, counting down.
GACAGCATTGCGAATATACTGTCAAACGCCACTTCGGCGGCTGCTATCGAATCGGAAGACGATCTAAATCTTCCAAATCTTAAATCTATTGTTAACTTATATTTTAACAGAAGCGATGGAGAGGTACTTGTTTTATTACCTCATCTAGCATCTGTCAATGACATTCTGTTAATTGATACTGCTGCAATTCACTTTCAACAGCAAAACTCTTCTCATCGGGTCCTTTCAAAGCTTGTGTCTCAATGATGAGACGGTATCATCCACAATCTGGTCTGCAACGGGCTTGACAACAGAACAGACACATCGCTGCCACAAAGCATGAGCTTTTCTCAGGGCGAATGCGCCGGCGCCAGCGAAAGCATCGGCGTTGTGGTCCTTGCTATTATTTTCGCCGCAGTATGGGAATTCCTGAGATTCAAACGACAACCGAGAGAGCTTGCGGAGAAATGTCGAGTTGCACTCGTGGATGGACTACATGAAACTAGAGGGGGGGGGGGAGGGGGTTGTGCGAGATAGGCCCGATGATTACCGGCATATTACAAACCGGACATCCCGCCGCCGGAGTTGCCAACTGACTCTCAAGAAGCTACGGCCGAATACTGGTTAGCGTCTGCAAGATCTCGTTAACCAACTTGTTCTCTTAGTATGTGATGGGCGGGTCTCGTGGGTTGGTGATCCGGGGGCAGGTTTGCAGGCAAAAATCGGTAGTGAGGTGTGTTACAAAGCACCTTGACACCGCAGAACAAAGAACGCTCTGTATATAGTCATACTAACCCACGAAGGTGTTTTAGAGACCTTCACGTAACAACAAGTGTCTAGTGCGTACCTCAAGTACAGGGTTTCTGACAAAGTGAATAAAAACGACTGAGCCTAACTGCACAACACCCGATTTCGCGACCGACAAACTTATGTATATAGTCTATATTAGCTCCTATAAGTGTTTTGGAGATCTTCGCGAAATAAGAAGTGTTCGAGATTTACCTGAAGTGCAAGATTCCCGACACTTTACGAAGTTTTACTATTATATCTTAAGTCTCGAAGACGTGTATGGCACCACTATGTGGCATTAAACGAACCTCGAAGCCAAACCTTTTATCAATGCGTTGTTTTATTCAAGGTGGAAGTCGGTAGGTATCTAACAAGTGAAATTGATAGTAGGCGATCCTATAAGTGTATTTAAATCCAATCCCAGCGCAAGTCTTCACGCTCTTATACCTAGGTATATTGATCATCGAATGTAGATGATAAACCGGCATTTGATTCCAGCCTATTATTTATACTCCACATCTTGCGATGGACAGGGCGCCCCATGCCCGAAACCTCCACGCATCAAAACTCCCCACGCGCCAAATCGAATATCATGTGGTAATACGACAAGAAAAGCGTGAAACCCAGATAGCAGATTTCAGCTAGCTCTTTGGCGGGTTCAATATCACCACATGTGCTCGCATATGTGTATGACCTTGCTGGAACTCCTGGATGTTGTAGAGTTAGCCATGTCTGTAATCCGGTCATATAGCCCCATGATGGCTTCGTAGTCGGTAAATATGGCCGGCGTAATTCTAGCAGGGTTGGGATATTACTTGCATTTCTTCAGAAATTTTATGAGCCTCTAGATGTCACACGATTTGAGACGAAGTCATGAATATAGTCTTAGAGGACTTCAGCTTTCAGCTCCCCTTTATTTTCCTGTTCTCCTATAGCTTCCTGAGCAAGCTGTACGGGATCGAAGTAGGCCAAGCGAGGCGGCGTTATTTGAATATGTAAGCTGTAGATCTCCTATATAGACCAAAAACTCCTTAAAACTTTCAAGGCATCCTTGGCTCCATAGAAAATTATTAACAATACAACATTTTCCCAAGCCGTTCTGACGGTAGAGTCCCATCTCTGTAAGCCAGCGCTTCATTTATGCTTCGGTAAGAAGGCAAGAAAAGAGATATGGTCTAGGCTATATACCTAAATAGATATCCGGTGTAACCAGGGGCTCGGAAACATGTTTGAATTGCAATGATCTTATATCGCGTAAAGGGGGCCATGAAGGCCCTGGCCCCTATTTGGTCATAGTTGGAGATCTACAGATTATATGTCCGAATAGCCTCGTTTCTGACCGCCTGCTTCGCTCCACCTTGCCTACCTCGCTTTCGTAGAGATGTCTCGGAAGGCGATAGGAGATTAGGTGAATACGGATAAGCTGAAAGCTGAAGCCTTGTACAGCGTCTTGCGCTTGTACAACTATATACATGATACGCAGGACCGAGTCTCAGGTACGTGTGACATTCGGTAATGAGTCTATCGTGTATTATTTTGGCGACAATGTCTCCTTTGACACAGCAGACCTTAACGCCGATCTCGGCTGGAGAAACATAAATTTTGCAAACAGTAGCCACACTAGTCAGGAAAACCCCCCCAAAAATTTAATATACCGTTGATAATTGTAAAAAGGCTTAAAATTTAAGTGATTATATTGCCATTGTCAAGTCGAAGGATTTGTGTGAAGGTACTGGGAAAATTAAGGAACGAATTCATAAAGACGCATCTTCGTGTGAGATGATTTGAGATGATTTGATACACAAGACCAAGACGCGGAAGGGAGTATATGTGTAATCAGTGGAAGATAAGATAGTATAGTATGGGCTTGTAGTGGATTGTTGCATCGCGATATTTGGGTCCCCTGATTGGTGTTTTGAGTGGGCTCAAACAAACACAAGGCCTCATAAGCTAGCACTTGGCTCGCTCCATGGTTGGGGCGTATGATTTCTACTTAGAAGGTTGCCAGTGCCACGTCGGGTTTGGAAATCTTTCTCGACCAGGACTTCAAAATGTAATATTAGCGCTCAAGAGGAGGTGAGACGTAGTAGCAGCGTGCGCTAGGTGCGAATGGCTAGTGATTGCGACCGTTCGAGTTGCTGGCTGGTTCAATGCACTATAATACACTTCGCTGAAGGCGTTAAATATAGTAACAAGAACCACGTTACTGCACATCAGACCTGGGACTAACAGTAGTCGGAAGAGGGGGTCTTTTAAAGTGGTCTATACTACGCTGCATGTGAGGTGATTATGTGTTCGGCTATCTTCGAGTACTCGGATCATGCTATCGATAGACCGGGTGAGGATATTTCCTGTGGCTCTTAGGTTGAGAGAGCGATGTAGCGAGCTGAAGAAGGACGCGGGTGGCCCTCACTACGGTTGCGTGTGGCGAGTAAGACTGACAAAATGTCTATCTAGCCAACCAACCGCCACGGGCTGAAAACAGGAGCGTATTAGAAACCGAGAAGACACCACAAGGCTACAGCAGGCGGTGGGTAAGGGCAGGACAGTTCGCCTCGTTGAAACAAGTCCTCAGCTCAGACTCCGAGTTGTTACCCGCGGCTTGGCAAGCAGCAGCTGAGACAGGCTGGGAGCTGGGTGAGGGGATTTTGGGAACGCGCTAGAAGTTTTCCAGAAGGTGACGACAGGCTAGGAGATGCTTTCCCCGGACGAAGGCACGCAGGGTTAGCGATGTCCATGCATGATGCATGGCGCGAGGCAACGCAACAAAAAGAAATTCACGGCGTCTTTGTCGTAATGGCTGCAGGATCGGCCACCCAAAGCCACATTGGATGAGGATGGGGATGGGATGAGGCTAGCATGACGTACTTTTTGTAAGCCACGTTCACGTGCACCGCGGTATAGGTACCTTCAGCTTATAGCCCTCTGGAGGAGCTGACGTGCACTCCAGACGGTGTAAGTACTGGCATGTAGCCTGAACCGTATTGCGCCAGCCCCACATCCCTCATTGGGACAGTGGATCATCTACACTGGCCAATGAAACAGCGTGCCGTTCCGTAGTGTGCACTTCGTACCACACTACAGGCACCCTAGCTACAGTGCAGTCCATGTAAGTATCATAGATGCAGCGTGTGAGGCGATGTAACCGGCTCATGTACGCAACCACACAGATGAAGACGTGGCTAGGGTGATTCGCTCGCTTAGACTTCCCCTGATCGGTAAACTTCTAGAAGCCTGCCAGCACCGAATCCTCGGGAGCAGTCGGGGGGTTCGTATCCTATCCCTTGTCTCCTCGGAGATGCAAAAATGATCACCTCAACTTAGTCCTGTCGCATCCCTGGCAGCGCCAGGGGCTCGCTCATCTCGGCATACTGGTCCTTGCACGCCAACCTGCACACCTTCAACACTCCACTACACCCCATCCATCGTATACTACTACAGTACAGTAGACTATCGGTTGCGGTGGTCGGAGGCTCCCGTGGCGATTGCATTATTGGCAAGCTCTCATGGTGAGCTTTCCCAGCTGGACATTCAATTAGCGAAACCCGTCACAGACCCGTCGGTGTTATAAAACCTTCACAGCAATCCCTACCAAGCATCGTCTCGCAGTAGGATTGGTTTGCTTGCTGGATGTTGGGGATACTGACCCCCGAACTTCCCGTTTCGAAACCAGCATCTCCGGAATATACGTCCGCGCCGTCAGACCGTTTCAGCATACCTCACCGCTGTGTCTTTTGTAGGACGCTGTTGCTGTCAGCGCAGATGACCAAGATCTCCAACAAGTCGGCTCATGGGGCGGCAGCGAGTTCCGGCGACTCGCCTTCTCAGCTGATGTGCGATTCATGTTGGCGGGTTTGGTGATTGGAATGCGTATGTGAGGATAAGTCCGTTTTCGGCGCCCTCATTCACTGCAACACCACCATTGGCCCGTCCCACCGGGGATACCGACCACGTCCAAACCCCGCTGGGTATGTGATGACCCAGACAACCCCGTATGTATGCTGTGGACAGTACCGGCATACACCTGTTGTCTCCTGTGCCCTGTTTCTCGAACTCCGAGGAGACAACCCCTCGTCATAAGCGATCTACTTGTAGCACGAGGGTTGCTTCCAATTGGACAGGCAACACCCAACACCTCGGAGTATGAGCCATAATGGCTGCAAGCCACGTTACCAACCATTCGTTCGTGCGCAATCAATCGGGACTAACCTACCCGACTCATGTAGAATTATCTAGTGTAGCAGCGAAGCTGACACGTTTGGTCTTTGCTTTTACGTCGAGTGAAGGCGTTTGTTTTCGATGCCGGCTCGCAGCCTGCATGCCGGCTTTGTCACATTACCTGGGTCGCTATACTGTAGCTTCGGGCTTCTATTACTGGGGTACATATGCTCCAACTTCGGCATGGTGTAGCTACAGGAGACCGGAGGTAGGTCCGGGAATTTCCATGCTGCTGCTACCCCATATACTTAAATCTGGTACCTCTTCACTGCAGCCTCGTCTACAGGGGACTCAGAAGTCACGAATGCCTGCAATAAGGCGGTTCGTCTTTTATACCGCCCAACATATAAAGCTGTCAGAATGGTAGGGCATCTCGAGAGCACGATGTTCTACCCAAGACACCAAGGACGATGGTGGCGATCAGATGCCCCTTTGCCAAGAATAGCGCATAATGCCGCCAAGGATCCCGCTGCCTGGCTGTCCCTCATCAATGTGTGTCGAGCTGACAAGCCAGCTAAGAAGACCTGACGCCCTTGCTGTTTTGTTGGGATTGGTAGAATAGTTACCTATAATACAATACCGAGAGCAGGATAGGCTATGGGATTTCGGATGAGAGATATATGGAGCGGTCTCGTGACTGTTTTGTAAGACACCCATCCGCTGGCGTAGCGCGATGGATTTATATACACGTGTACATCAACAGCTTTGAAAAGCGTGGAGTCGCAGCAGAATCAGCAACAAAGAGAGCGAACGCTTGGCCGAACTCATTTTTCCAACATATGATAGACAGTTTCCGTCATAATATTGCAAGCTCGAAACTCATATCTTCACAAGCCCTGTATTTGAGAACTTGTGGTGACCACGCTGGTGACAACTCAAGATCTGCCCCAAGCCTCTCCTGACTGGCCAGCCCCACCGACAACTCACCACTCGCTGAGCCCACGCTCCGGACTCGACCCCATTGTTTCCAACATTCGGTGGTAGTTCACTGGTGGTTTACTGTCTACCTAGTTCGCTACCTACCCGTAGTAGTGCCCGCTAGAATTTTAGGGCGTGACCTGCCAGCGGTTTCCGCCGCTGGTAGAACCCAGGTAGTGAGCTTTGGTGAGTGGAGCCTGGAATGGGAAATGGGAATGCCTTAGGTACACGGATCTCTCACCCCCTGCACGTTTGCCTGTACATGCAAGGCATCTATCTATTCATGCCCATGCTGCCCCCAGGTATGCTGAGTGCCTATATAGATACCAAAATACAGACGATTAAGTTCTCCATGGAGCGAGTTTAGGTCTGGAACTACAGCACTACTTCGAGTAGAACAACGACAGAGCCAAGCAACACGATCCAACAAAAGATCTGGCTTCGTCTCTTGGATGAATGGTTGCTTGTTAGTAGTGGCGAATTACGTGCCTTGTTCTCGCATTAATTGAGGGGCACCATCGAGCCAGCCAGGTCAGCAGTGAAGCGAAGTACCCCGGCTGTATTTAAGTACTCCGCGGCGTGCAGAAACGGAGGGAGGGGGAGACGAGGCCCACTTTCCCTTCTCAGATCGAATTACCAGTACCGAACTGTACCCGGGCTTGGCGCTTCCTCCCTGCGGTTACGCTGTCCCCGACGGTTTCTCCGTACCTAGTAGTACCTGCCTCTACCTCTACAAACGGACATCCACCTGCTGCTGCTGGGCGAGACGGGCTAACGAGCTAACGAGCTAACGAGCTAACGAGCTACCTAACGAACTCACACGCAACGCAACGACGCAACGGGCAAAGGTCGCCTTCCCAGTTGCCCATTGCCAGGCTCGCCCACACGTCCCCCGTCCCCGTCCCCGTCCCTGCCAGATCCAGATCCAGTCACAGTCCCAGTGCCCACGTCCACGTCCACCGACTGGCTGGCTGGCTGCTGGTGGTTTGTTTCAATTACATAAAACCTTGCTGCGCATTTCCTCTGCTCTTACTTCACCCAAACCTGCTGCTGCCAGTCCCCCCTCTTATCATCCGCCTTCGACACCGTCTTGCCCATTGACGTTTGGAGAGAGGTTCTGGATCGCCCTTATCTCGCCCGCCAGAGCAGCCGTGTCTCTGCTGCCCCGAGCCTCTTACATAACATAACCCACGCTACTGGCTCCCGGTTCCCCGGATTATGTAGGGTGTTAGCGCTTTTGCTGCATCTGCGCGCTTCATTCATCAGACGACGCCTGTGCTGTCTCTGCTGTCTCTGCTGCCTACCGCTACGACTGTTACTCACTCTCAGCTAGCTGCCTTGCGTGCTCGCCACTTGCCGCTGCTCGCTCGCTCTGCTAAACTCCGATATTGAAACCCACTATTGCCCGTTCCCTAGCCTCCCGCCCTTGTGTGCGGACGTCACACCTGGATAGACGCTCACATCCGTATATACACAGCGCCTGTACATCCACGGTTGAGGATAGGTACGGTATAGACGAGCTACACCAGGCCAGGGACAGGGGTACTACCGCCAGTTGTTACCCGTTTCACGAGAGGCCAAGCGGCGGGTATCCGCTCAACTTGTTGTGTCGACTGCTGTATCGACTCTCATATCGACGCAGCCGTACATCTCTCCCCCACTGAGAGGCGTTTGCCGCTTCATCGGCAACCGTCTCCTCTCGGTATTGTCATGTCAGACAAGATGTCTATTGACAAGGAAGAACAATGTCAAGAACATTCTGACGAGTCCGTGGCGTCTACCCCGGACAATGGTGCAGAGCCCACGCCAGCTCCGCAAGACACTCAACCGGTGAAGCGGAAAGGTGGTCGAAAACCTGTAGGTGAATTTTCATCATATGACGAAGAGAGTGGAGGCCCGATCATTTCATGTCTTTTGCTATGGCTGGAAGTGTGGCCGGGTAGCAATGACATGCATATCGAATGGAGCTTATGGGACTAGTTTACGACAACGCTGACCATGAGGAAAAGATTTACGCGACCTCTGAAGAGCGTAAGCAGAGGAACCGTCAAGCCCAAGCTGCCTTTAGAGAGAGGCGCACTGAATACATCAAGCAGCTTGAGGATACCATTCGAGTCCACGAATCAAATCTGACGAACCTACAAGCGGCCCATCGCAGCGCCGCAGAAGAGTGTTTAATGCTGCGATATAAGAACTCTCTCTTAGAGCGTATCCTTCTCGAGAAGGGTATGTGCCACCCCCACCAATCTAGACTCAAGCCATCCACTAACAACTTGAACAGGCATTGATGTTCAAGCTGAGCTTCAAGCCAAAACAGGCAGCCCCAATCTTGGTCCAACGCACATGCCGCAGAATATGATGCAACCCCCGCCTATTCAACGGGCTTTACTTAACAGACACCACAACTCACGCAGATCAGCATCGAGTATTGCGCCGAAGCTCGAGCCCGGAGTCACATCGGTGCCAGCTCAGGTTAACATACAACCATCAGTAGCCTCGCCAAAGACTCGGCCGACACCTCCCTCTCACGCGGCCTCACCAACTAATCCAACGCCTCCATACAGCGGCCATATTGCAGTAGCTTCACCTACGGCCGCGGCTCCAGACCACGGGAATATCCGGACAACAATGCCTCCACCGATGAAGCAGCCCATGCCACCGATGCCTGGAATCTTACCTGGTCCCCGCCAGCAGTTAATGCAACAACAGCATCAGCAGCAGCAGCAGCAACACCCGCCACAACATCAGCATCAGCATCAGCAACAACACCAGGCCACTTCCGGGCCCCGACCGCCATCAGTCTATCCAACCTCGTCGTTCCAGAGTCATTTCCAACAGCTCGGCAAGTTGGCCCGTTTTTTGTCCGCGTGGAACTTTGTCGTCCTAGGGTTAACTCGTGAGTACAGAACAGGAGTATGACGCATCAACCGATATGATGGACGAACCCGAAGTAGAGGGACCGCCTCAAAATCCATATACGTCTGGTTATTCGGTCCCCCCTCCACCTAACATGGCTATGCAACCGTCGACGAGTGGCCCCTCTGGACAGCCGCTGACGAGCTCTGCCGATCATGGCGGTCAGACGCAAGGTCAGAATTATCCGAGCATGACTCAACTACTCGATCCTGCGTTGGACTGGGACCCATTCGGTCTAAGCGCGTCTATGGCCTTTCCGACACAATTTTCTTTCGACACGAGCAATATGAGGTGATTCAGAGAAGTGTGTTACGAATAAACCGAATGCCGGGTCATGGTTGTGGGTTGTCGGTTCGCAATAGGGCGCGAAGCAATGAGCCCATGGCAAGCTATGTCGGTGCGACGGACGAGTAACGGGTTGGGATTTATCCCCGGAAGACTGGGGGGGACGCTCTGAAATTGGTAGGGAGCAAAATTGGCGTTTCAAAACATTCACCATCCGGAGGCAAGCAGCGAAACACTTGATACCCAGGGTGGGTGGTTAGGCTACAATTACGGCCAGATCGCTTATCTATCTACGTTTTTAGCTCGGGCGGCAGCATCAGGGCGTTCCGGATAGAGCATCCCAGAGACGGTTTCACTATTCAATACGAAAGATATGACCAGACTGGCCCTTATTTTACGGGCCAGCTGCTAGAGTTCTACGATGATTTATTCCTGGACGAATTCGGACGGCATCAATGCGGATTTATGGGCCAGCAGGAGGCGGGAAAATATCTTTACACATAAAATGGAGTTTTTCGGGAGAGAATCAAAAAGTTTCTTATCTATTTCTCTTCTCTTGCGACGACAAGCGGTAGCAAGAGCAACGATCTTTTTGTCTACTTCATTCTCCCTACTTACGGTTTTTTTTTTTTTTTTTTTTTTTTGGCCCGACTGACAAGGCTCGGGATGTTTTATTCTTGTCAATATTATCTGCGAAGAAAAAGAAACATTGTTCTTGGGAAGGGAAACGGATATATTTGCTGTCGTGATGGTCGGTTTATCGTTTGCTGTAGGTATTGGTTATAATAACGTGAAAGAATTTTGGACGGTAGGCCATTGGCGGCCAATTTCTCATCGTTTCTTTCTCTCTCGACTTAATTTTCCTTTGGTGTGTTATTGTCTTTTTCTTCTGTTTTTGCCTTATCATTTGCATCTTTTTCTATTTTATTTCGTTTATATTTTTCTTGGGTGAGACGTCATTATTATGAGAGCGGACCACCATTGGTTGGATGCACGATACCAAGTTTTGCGATGGAGGCCTGTTTGTTGTCTGGTGTAGCCTATATATATATACAAGGGGGTTCGACTATGATTTTTATGATAGGGATGGGATGGGATGGGGTAGCTTCGCCTAATCGTATAATCATGTTACTTACTTGCTTAGTTAGATACTTAACCTAGTACGAAATAGTAGTGTAGTATCTAGTTTTAACCATCGATTGACTAACTAACCGACTTGGATTCAGTAAGTGGTCTACCTCGATACGACATACGATCTGGCCTAGCGTAGTAGTGCCGATAAGGTATATGTTATCTCCTTTTCTAATGTAAGAGCTGGACTAGACATACCCTATACGCTACACATACCCAGGCAGTCTATAAAATACTAACATTTGAAGGTAGATAGGTACGTCAAAGATTGAATTTGCCGGGGCAACTGCGGTTATACAAGTATTTCGAGGTTGCTTAGGTTAGTTGGTAGACAGACCAGGTACCTGCATACCTACCTACCTACCTGTAGTGGACTTCTGGAGCTTGGTACTCCGAATTTTTCTAACCCTTTTGTTTTGTTTTTTGTTATTGTATCCATCCATTCATCACCAAATCCAGTTTCAGAGCCCGAGCCCGATCACCGGGGTCTTTCTTTCGATCCTAGTCTTGGCTTTCCCATTCTCTTTCCAATGTGGTGTAAGTGTGGTGTAGTATATCCCTACTGGTTTACGTATTCCGAAATTCCCATCGAATCCGAAGCCGGGAGGGTTTGTTGTTTGCCACGGTACTTTATATATCGGATTGTACAATTTGTACACCGCATCGCATCGCATTCGTGGCACAATGGACGTTTAGGTGGTTCGTCGTCAGGTAGGTTAGGTAGGTCGTGTAGGTAAAAATAAAGACTCGGCATCGTCGCACAAACTAAACTACGAGCCGGGATGGGGTAAACCAAAAAAAAAAAAAGGGGGACGTGGGTTGGTGTTACTGTTACTTTACTACATATTACCCCGGCTGCTTCCGCACATAGCAGGCTACGGTATGATAGGTTGTTTCGTAGCGTGTTCGTGGGGGGGATTGGTTGGGGTTAATGAAATATGTAATATGCGGTGCAGAGTGGGAAACTTCAATTCATGATGATCTCAAATCTGATTTGACATACCCGTCGTGGGTTTGCTACGGGTGTTCATTCAGGGGACGGACGCGACACGGTCTTTCGGTTGGCTCGCCTGCCTGGCCTGCCCCTGGGATCATTCATGGCCGGCCTGGCTGCCTTACCCTACTATGTACATTACCTATCCACCTACCTCGGGCTTCGATCCACGTGGTATTATCTATGTGTGGTAAGTGGTAAGTGGTATGGTAGGGTTATGTTGTGTACGAATGAAGCGACCCCAGTTGGCCTGAGCAAAGCTTCAACCGGCGAAGGAATGGCGTGGTCTGTGTTTGGACCGTAGTCGCTCGCCATTCTGCTGTGCCCCTCACCTGGCTGGCGACGCGACGTCCATCCAGTCTTTTGGAGATTTTGGAGATTTTGTTGGGCTGTTAGCTTTACCCTTGTACACCTACATATTATGTTGTGGCACGGATGGAACGGATTGAGTAGATGGTCACGCGCCGTTCTTTTTTGCTTCGTTCTTTTTTTTTTTGGGGGGGGGGGGGGGGGGGGGGGTTTTGTTGGGGGGTGGGTGGTTGGGTGGTTTTTTTGTATATTATTGGGGGTTGGGTGGTTGTTTGGGGGTTTTGGAATGTAGCGGGTTGT
>MU383145.1:0-89598 GCA_022495125.1 Xylaria acuta | reverse complement strand
CCCCGCCCCCCCCCCCCCCCCCCCCCCCCCCCCCCCCCCCCCCCCCCCCCCCCCCCCCCCCAAGGTATGTGCGAGGCTTGTCGTCGGTTTGTTTCGTCGTAGAATTCTGTGGGCGTCGTTGTGTCGTGGTGTAGGCATGTCGCCTGTTTGGGACTGTGTGTAATGGGCCTCCTCGTTCCTTTCCTTCATGGCCTTTTTTTTTTCTTTTTGCCTTCCTCGCCTCTCCTCTCCAGTAAAATTTCACGATGTTCGTATTCCTGCCCAAGAAATGCGTCGGCCGGGACAATCGAAGCGACGGTCCTGGGCCCTGACCAGCTAGCTCGGCGCATGCAAGATACTGTACATGTACACTACGTGTACAGCAATAGCGCCGTGGTGGTAGGGTCAGCAGGTTGGCGAAAAAGGTGGACTCGACTTACCTTCAAAGGGAGAAAAGTAAGCAAAGTGTGCAGGTCTCCTCCTCTCCGCCCGCTCCTAGTAATCTCGTGCCGTAGCTGTTGTCTAGTGCATGCCTGTTATGGCGAAACGTAGCTGCGATGCGAGGTGGGCCGGTTGCGGTGGGTGAGTGGATGGGACCCCCGATGTAGCCCCATGTATCTCCGTCGGGGGCAGAAACCGTTTTCGCAAAAACCGTTTTCCCCACCATGCCGCCCAGTTTTACTTTTTGCCCACTCCGACCCTTTCTTCTCTCTCTCTTTTAATTCCCTCTAGTACCATTTCATCTCCAGTCCTGCAGTCGTGGTTGGCGATTACCTGCTCAATCGAGATGACGGTGCCGCATTCGGGGAGGACCAGAGGAGATCAGATGAGAAGAGCGGATGCGGGCGCATGCGGCATTCTTTTTGGCTGGTGTAGGACCCGACCAGGTTTGACCGGACACCTTCACCACGGAGCAGGGTAAGGACTCTCTTGAACCTCTGAGAGACGTGTTCGAAGTGCTCGAGCCTTTGCCATCTCATCCACACCGAGGAACCCGTCCAAAGGTTGGTGGATCGCCACGGTTGGTCATGGATGCCGAGAAGCCGCGAGCGAGCATTTCGCTGTCGTTGGCCGGCGGGGTTCATGCACGTAGACCATGCTGTAGGTAAGCAGGTAGGCACATCTGCATAGCGAGTAGCACTGGGCTCGACTATCCCATCCACATACCCCTCACTGTACGTCGTACGGTATATGCTGTTTCGTAAGAAGCTTGGAAGCCCACTGGTACGTGCCATCGTCGAACGACCGGCCGGCTTGGCGAAAGAGAGTGCGTTCTAGCCTGGCATCGTGGGTCGCTTGCCCGCCTGTTTGGTCTTCTCTTCCACTCCACACCGTGTTAGCCTCTCCATGCTGTACCATCTTTCTCCGGAATTCTGGTCACATGAACCAACTTCACGATGACGAGTCCCCAATCGTCCTGTCGGCGTTTGGTCCGGGTGTGAGTGGAAGAATGGTAATGTCGGCCTTTTTTTCGCCGCCTGTCTGGATCGGGTAGCGAGACACGCCAAGCTATGTGCAGCTCGCCGAGCTTGGGTGGTAGGTACCTACGTAGTATCAACTCGGCCTGGCGGGTGGTAAGTCATCATGGATGATGCGCCGGCCACTCGTGACACTCTCACTCGGGATTGGACAAGGCCTCATTGCGGAAGACTTGGAGTGCATGACGATGATTAATTGATTGATTGACCGATGGTTCTGCACAAGCACTAGCTTAGGTCTCGGAGGACGAGGCGTAATAAGAAACATGCACTGCAGCTGTTTCCGGTGGCCGGCCTACCTATACGTTCCAGAGATGGAAGAGCTGGAACCTGTATAGACAAGTGGATAGTATAGACATTCCCGAATCGAAAGACATGTTTGTTATCTTCGAAGACGACGGGTGAGGAAGCCGGCCAGTATTTGTACCCGGGTGGCCTTATCTCTTGGTTCCGCGGGCCCCCCGACGGCCAACGTAGATATCATTAGGTGATCAGAGATAAGCAGCAATACTCATTATCAACGAAAATCAAATCGAAATGCCTCGCGTACGAGCGCAGACGTCACATCACCCCACGGGTTAGGTACCGATTATGTGATGTCTGTGTTTCTTTCCTTTTTTTCCCTCTTAACCTTCTTCTGTACATAAGCCGGGGGTCAGCACGCCTTATTATTATACCCAATCAAGAATATCTTACATAAGAGGGCAGTGCCACACGGCCCCATGTGATGCCAATTAGGTGTGGTCTACATCGTGTAGGTACTAATTACATAAATACATGACCTTGAATACGTTTGTACACGGAGATACATCACTGCTGCGATATCTCTGCAGAGACATCTCCCACGACGGGTGATTCGTGTAAACCCTGCCCTAATCGATTGCAATCCGCGCTGCTTGCATGGAGCGACATGCAAGTCATCAATCGTTCCTGCATGTCAGGTGGTCGTGGGAGCTGGACAAAATACCGTACCCCCACGGAGTTTGGATGCTACATTTGCTGGATAGGAAATATATATGGAAGTACGTGGTCGTCCAAACCCGGAATTTATGTTCTATAGATCGCTGAATTGTTGTTTTGATATAGAATACCTCTGTAGGTAAGCACCTTATCTATTACATGTGATCGTGGCTACCTATCTAGCGTACTCAACCCACATATCGTCTCTCGTAAGCATGTTCATATTCATATGATATCGGTACGCTAGGAAGATATATTCAGGGGAATACCTTTTTGCTTCATTTCAAGCCTATAGTCGCATCGCAGCGTGGTTGCTACAAGCGTTTGAACCGGTTTAGAGTTTGGGTATCGGTGAGTGAGCTGGGAACTGGTAACAGTCTGCAAATACCTGGAATTTGTTTCTCTTGGGGATAATAGAGCAGATACCGTCTGTCTATCCGCAGACAGCTCCCGTGGCCTTCTTCCTTTCAGGTTCAGAACCAGCTGGAGAGGTTTCGTATCAACTGATAAGCTGTTGACCCGGCGTGGTTGTTTACGACTGGCTTAACACGCAAAAATGACACCAAGGCTCGCCTGTTGGCTTACTGACAGCTTCATGATGTGTGCATGCCGGCAGTAGTAAAAAATAAAGCTCTTGCTAGCCTGAAAGCTTCATAGAGATCACACCTGGTAGATTCTATACACGACGCAAATCCTTCTCGTCTCGAAAGTGTAGTGTTGCAGGATTCAAGCAGGGATGCCGATAACGTGCTGACGTGATTGGGAATTGCATTTTAAGTGCCGGTCGCGTCTGAAACCTAGGTAATCAAGGTGCTGTGCCGTAGGCAGTGAAGTACTTTATTTATCTGCTTTGTCACGTCCTTGAACCTTCTTCTTCTTGTCGAGATAGCCTTGGGGAGTTATCTTAGGTAGTTCCCAGTGATCGATCCAAAACTAGGCGAATCCCAGAGAAAAGGGAAGTGGAATACCTAGCCCCAAAGATAAGGACGGAGGTGAGCTTTTGATATCGAGTAGGCGGAATAAGTACTGTGCAGTAACCACTGTAATAGCGTATGTAGGTAGATGTATGACGGCATTGATGAAGAATTCCCGAGGTGCAAAGCCCTATCGACCCTATCTCCAAGCTTATCGGCCACTGCCCCACGATAGGCCGCTGAGTCAGCAGCGCACTAACAAGCTTCCCAAAAGCTCTCAAAAATGCCACGGACAAAGCAAAACGGTGAGAGCCGGCCGCCACAGCTGTCAGAGGGGGTGCCGACCCCCGCCCGGCACTGCTAAAAGTCCGGTTCCGCCTAAGCGACGCTGGAGCTGCCACTGGCCACTGGCGGCTGGCCCGCGAAGGTTCGTGCGTGCGCAAAACTGGCGAAAAAGGTGGGAAGCTAGGAAACTCTCGCACAAGAACCTTGGAAACCCACCCGGCTGCCTCGAACAACAACAACGTCCCCCGTCAACCACCCGTCCGAGGCACAGGACAGGACAACTCACCACTACACAACGTGACCGTGGGATATGACCTTGTAGGCCGTATCCTCTCCTCATCCCGTTCTGCATCGCCACATCCAGCCCGACTGAGGTCCGTAAAGCTACGCCTTGCTGAAAGGCGAATAAATTGGCGGCATCATGTCGGTCGCCTCGAAGGTATGTGTTGTCATCCCGGTTTTAGGTTTCTGTCGTCGCTCTGTCTTTCGTTGCTGCGTCGCTTTCCCGCCTTAGGCACCGGCGACAAGCTTGGAGCTTGGAGCTTGGGGCTTGGAGCTGTCGCCGCGCACACACAAGACACACACAAGACACAACACGGGACGACGCTCTATCGCTTGGAGTCAATTGCCCAACTGCCCAACTCTCTGCCAGCCTGAGCTAACACCTGGCCACCAGAACCTCTTCACCGTCCTCGGTATGTCGATGCCCCGACCGGTTGCGACCGGGTGAAAACTCTGTTCTACCTACCCCGACGCCTGCTGGTCTCCCCGCCCGCCCGTTGCTAACCCCCACTAACTTCGACGTTCTGCCGCCTAGGTACCGAGGAGGAGGATGAGCCCCAACCGTCCGGCCCTGTGAAGACGGTCGAGAAGACCCTGCCGCGCTCCACCAAGAGAAATGTCGAGCCCCAGGGCCCTATCAACCCCGCCGGCACCACTGGTACTCGCCGTGCCGGCCCCGGTGGCAACGAGGGAGGTAGGTCGTTGTGTCCTTTGCTTGAATAGAGCTGTTGTTCCATGGCCCGCCACGTCGGCTGACAAATTTGGCTTTGTTTCTTTAGCTTTCCGCGATCGCAATGCTGGTCACAACGCCAACCAGCGCAAGCCCACCGATGAGGTTTCGCGTGGCAGCCAACGCGGTGGCCGTGGCGCCCGCGAGCGAGGAGGTGAGCAACCTGTGTAATGATGCCATCTAGCTCGAGTCACCTGACAGCATGGTTTAGGTCGTGGTGGCCGTTACCCCCGAGACCGTGATGACAGGCATACTAAGGGTCTCGCCACGTAAGATATATGCCCCGCAGCCGATTGGAGTACTGCTTTTTCTAACTCGTAGCTAGTGGTGGATCGGAAAAGCAGGCCGCCCAGTCCTGGGGTGCTACCGAAGGCGGTGCCGAGGCTAAGGACGAGCAGGCCGGAGAGGAGATCGCCCAGACTGAGCTGAAGGAGGCTACTGCTGAAGATGCCGAGGACGTTGCTACTCCAGCCGAGCCCGAAGACAAGCACGTGTCTTACACCGATTATCTTGCTCAGCAGGCTGAGAAGAAGCTGGCTCTCGGTGACAACCTCGAGATCCGCAAGCCCAACGAGGGCACCAAGGTCGACAAGAAGTGGGCCAACGCCAAGGCTCTCAGCAAGGATGAAGGTGATGACTTCATCTCTGCCACCGCCAGCAAGACCAAGCGTGAGCGCGAGCGCAAGGCTAAGCAGCTCGTTGAGATTGATAACCGTTTTGTCGAGCCTGAGCGTCCCCGTGGCGGCCGTGGCGGTCGCGGTGGTGCCAGCCGCGGTGGTGTTCGGGGTGATGGTCGTGGACGCGGTGAGGGCCGCGGCCGTGGTGGCAGCCGTGGTGATTTCCGTGGTGATTCCCGCGGTGATTTCCGTGGCGACCGTGGTGACCGTGGCGACCGTGGCGACCGCGGCGACCGCGGTGACCGCGGTGACCGTGGTGACCGTGGTGACCGTGGTGATCGTGGCGATCGTGGTAGCCGTGGTGGCCGTCCCGCCGGTCGCGAGAACGCCTCGATCAACACCAGCGATGAGAGCGCGTTCCCTAGCCTGGGCGCTTAGACGGTGCCAGCAGGATCTTATGATTGACGAGAGGTCCTATTGGACTTGGGCTGTGTAGCGCATGACCATGGTTATGTTCATTTGGCGCAAGGTTCACTGCCCTCATTTTTCGTCAACGGCTCGTCAGTCTGGTTATTAGGACCCTCCAGCCAAGATTATTCTGGCATAGCTCTCAGAAACTCAGTTCTGTCTTAGAGCATTTTCCGAATTACAAAAAAGTTACTTTCATTTCCAAGCATAGGGGTGCAAAAATGGTTGGTTGCTTTGCTTGGACGTGAGGTAAATGAAGGCAGCCATTTTTGTTGGCATTGTACTGGTAGAGACCTCGGCTGCCTTCATTGCTAATTCTTGTTCTATCTTGCCGTCTCCCTTACCCACCGTGACATGCGTACTCTTGGTGTCACCACTTTTCCTAGGCTTTCGGTAAGGTGTGGGCAGGGAGCTATTGCGCAAATCTTTGTCTCATACAAAAGGATTGTTTGCCCTATCTGCCCCCCAATTAATGCTTCTTAGTCCTCAAAGCCTTGATCGTATCAAAGGAACCGGTGGGTTCTTAGGGTTTGATTCAATCACTGTTTGATAGACTAGTTAAAAAAAAAAACGATGGCTTAGCTATCTGCTCGGCCAATATATATAACCCTCGAGGGTTTCCCTCGCGCGAAATTAGTTGAATAGACCTGCTATTATATTATTGATTACACTGTTTTTCTTCCTCTTTACAAATTTTTTGCAGCAGCCCTAACCTCACGAGCTATCTCAAGTCAGTACAATGTCCTCGCCAAATAAGTCCGCTCCTCTCATGAGACCACCCCTTAGCGCGACCAATAGCTGGGTCATAAGCCGTGCGCGCGAGCTCATCGGCTACGACGGTTACGGGACGGTCGAGCAGTGGCTCGACAACGTGACCAACGACAGCAAAAACGAAAACAATAGCTTCAGCCCCGGTGAAAGGAAGCGCGGAAACCACACTAGTAAGTCTCCCGACCACGAACACGGTTCAAGTAGACGCGGCCATCCCGCAGGTGAGCTCCACGATTATGATCCAGACTGCACTCTTTTCTCTCAGAAGACGATTGCCGAGGTCCTCGAGGCTGCGGCCGCGGAGATAGAAGCAAGGCACTGTGGTGAGGATGGCGGCGCGGTTTCGCCGCCAGGGCACTGTGATAATGCGTCTTTGCCGTCCTCGCTGGCGTCGTCGTGCTACGGATATCTGCCGTCGGACTCGCTTGAGGGCGAGCCCCTATTAGGTGATTTTCGAAGTGTGCGAGATGCTGATCCACGATCGACGACAGATGGCAAACCTAACGCGTCAAGTCCCCCGTCACCGAGTTCAAACTCGCAGTTCCTAACGGTCCCCCCGCCAGCGCATACAGCGCCGGCCCGAGCACGAGCGCGGGAGAACACACAATATCAAGCAGGGAAGTACCACCATCCCCATCCCCATCCCCATCCCCGTCCCCAGCCCCGTCCTCAT
This sequence comes from Xylaria acuta, assembly GCA_022495125.1. Lineage (NCBI taxonomy): Eukaryota > Fungi > Ascomycota > Sordariomycetes > Xylariales > Xylariaceae > Xylaria > Xylaria acuta. The sequence goes on along the minus strand of MU383145.1, from coordinate 82,441 downwards.
ACTCATTCCCATAGCCATGACTACGCTTTCGTCCAGCCGTTTCCGCATCCCGAGATCGAGCGCTGCGCCTCGCCCATGCCGAGATTTCACGGCGAGTCTCCGTATCCCGTGTCTCCGGATTCCGAAGTCCCGCCGCCAACGCCCGCTCCGTCCGTGGCTAGCGTAAGTTCAAGCACAAGTTCGTACCATAGCGCTTTTGAAATGCAGGATATAGAGGACGTCCCGCGGTGGCTGGGCCTGAGCGTTTCGGACAGCGGAGGGAGACGAGGAGGGCCTGCTGCTGCTGCTGCCCCCTCGGCGGCGGCCGTTGTTGGACCTGTTCCACGGCGGCGTGGGAAGTTACCTCTTGTCCCGCGGGCGGGGCGGGGTTTCCATGTCTCCCGTTTCGCGGCTGGCCGCGGGCTTGGGAGCGAGGTCCCCTCCCTGTCTTGACTGTTTAGAGATGTAGCGATGGGGAGGTTGAGAATTAGAGATCGGTAATTCGTAGAGAGATTTGCAGATATATATATACGAATAGATAGATTTCCACTTCTTAGAGTTCGTACTGTTGGCTTTTAAGAAGTGTTTCTCGGGTTGCGTTTTTGTTGTTTGGCTGAAATGATCGATGACTAACTGCATCCATTCTCTCTCTGCAGATACGAAAATGCAGCCGTAGCAACCCGTGTTGAAACTTGCCCAAGCACCAACTGTGTATTTTACCATTGCCTCTTCTATAAATCAATCTAAAATAACGTTGATGAGCTTTGCAACCAGAGTCCAAGTCCGTATAAGCGCTCTTTTAGCTAGCGATGTCTTTCTTCCAGGTTTGAATAAAACCCGAGAAGGGGCAATTTATGTGGCTGAGTTTTGAGGGCTCCCAATGCTTGGAAGAAGAGGTCCGTGGTATCTTTCCATTTCGATATTCTTGATATTCTTCGAGAGCTTCGTCAGTCGGATTCGCGTTCCTTGGAATGATTGTCCTGTATACCTTCACGAGGCAATTTTCTATTATAGTGTCTAAGAATGTATGTTTTGCAAATTTATTGTTACGTGAAAAGGTTCGAACTATCCCGGTCAGCCGACTAGTTTCTATACTAAACCTTCTCTGTTGTATAGCGTTATCACATTCCTAAAGGCTTGTAATTCTAGCATTTCTGGTTGTTATTTCAAATACAGGATGGTTAATCTGTACAAGCAGAATAGGCACAACTCTATAGCTCATATATCTCGGCCTTTGGCTCGCTCATATGTACAAGCCACGGTTTGTTCAACTGAGATTCCCCGGCGAGTATCGTGACCGCAACGTCCAAGACGTCAGCTATTTGTGCTACTCTTTGATTCCAATCTCTCATACACTTCTGCCGTTCTTGCTCTACAGTCAAACAAAGTAGTTCTTACATAATAATTAGTGATTTAGTGGTGTTCTGATCACCTAGAACAAAGGACATGTATGTATATAGCTAGGGATTAGCCTATAAAGATATTCACAACAACAAGGGTCTATGCATATCCTGTACTTGAGAACCTGACAAGTGGTAAAATCCATCATTGCCATCGATGGGCCCCGTGTTCGATTCAAGGGCTAATGCATTTATGTTTATGATAAGCTGGAACACTTGCAATTGGATAATAAAATCCTGCATAAGAACGCAAACATGAGAACTATGTTTTCTATCTCATTTGTTGCATGTTACATTGGACGGGAATCACATGAGCGTCCCCCTTGGGCTGGACTGCCTTGCGCAGCACTTGTCACGAATATAGTCATACGAGGCCTTCAGCTCTCATCAAGTCTCCCGGTTCCCCACAGCCTCCCGATATAGCCGTAAGAAAGTGAAGTAGGCAAGGCGAAGCGAGGCTGTTCTGGGTATGAAGCCGTAGGTCTCCCACATAGACCGAAAATGGGTCAAGATGTTTGGAGCCCCCTTGATCCCATAGAAAACGACTAGTAGTATGATTACTCTTCCAACCTCTTGACGACACGCCCTTCTTACCAGCGCACATGTTATGCTCAGGGTTACGAGATTTGGGTGGGTATATTTGGCAGTCAATCCTACTTAATATCGGAATTTTTAGGCGAGATGCTGTGTAGGTGTAAGGTCCCTATACGTAAGGTAGGTCCTAAGAACTTGTTGCACGAAGGTCTCTAAAACCACCTTTGTTGATTAATTTGGGCTATATATAAAAGGATCTTCATTGTGTAGTTTCAGTTGTGAGGCTGAGGCTCGCGACAGTAGGGAAACAATTGGAACATCTACTTACAGTAGCACGGAGGTAACCGCAAATCGAAATAAGTACTGTACAGACGGGAAATGTCGCCATGGGGCAGGCCGATCAGACGTATCCAGAAGATTACTGAGATCAGTTTGATTTACCCCTGCTGGCCCCTATGATGTATTGTGTGGTTGCAGCTAGCCAGCAGCGGAAGAGCGGGACAGCGGGACAGCCAAAAAGCCAAGAACGACCAGTCTTGATTACAAGGCCTTTGCAGAAAGACTTAACCAATCACATGTGGGCTTGTAGGTATAGTCACACCCAAACAACAAGGAGGTGAGAGCGGTACCCAGCGACATTGCACGAACGCTCGATCTGGAGCTTCTCTTGCGTCGCACAGCGGGCGGCTAGCGGCACTGGGCCGTAGGGTCCAGAATAGCGAGATTACTATCGCCACATGCAACTACGCTGAGGTTGTTTCCTGAAATGGATTTCTATCCGACGGCCTACCTGATCGCATGCACTAGGGAGCCATAACATTCTATCGTGGCAATAAAACTTAGTTGATAGCCCCCAAGTTGCTTCAGTAGAACTACAAAGCGCCTTACGGGGGCTAAAAGCACGAGGCTGGGATTACTTGATAGGCATCATGTCAGATACCCGGTCATAATGCATACACTCGAACCAATTGCCGAGGATATCTCTCGACCTGAGAAAGCGGCGGTGTGCTGCTAATACCCCGGAGCCTACTTACATGGGAATTGGAACACCGCCACGGCCTGGAGCTATCGAGTTGTCAGCGTTGCAGTCATGGCGAAGCCGATATTAAGCCAAGAGCGCTGCGAATCGAGGAAGCAGAGCAGGCCGTAATAAAGTTATGGATCCGGGTCGAAGACGGTTTTTTTTAATAGAATCATCAGAATAACCGTTTGGGGTACACAGTTATATACGGCTTATCACCCTCGTCTTGGATAGGACGCGAACCTTCATGAACTCACATGCCCGACTTGCCGGCCCCGTTCCAGCGGGTGGGCTGAGATCTTTACCAATTAACATAAGCTTACTCTAGTTACACGTATTTTGAAGCTTAATGATGGAAGAGCAAAGTATAATTTTTCCCGTATTGGTGCATTAAAATGCTGTCTATTGTTTTCACTCATTGTTACTCTCATGCCTATTTTTGTTCTCGTCACTTTGCGGGGCTGCCTTGCTGCGTTAGTCAAGCTGACTATTTGGTTTCCGGAGCGTTAATGGAATACTTGGGAATTCTTAGTATGCACTGCAGCAAGCCGGATGTCGTTGGCGATTGTCTTGATCAGGCTATAGTTACCTGGGGACTTTAATAGCCATGGCTCTAGAAAAGCCTTGGCCTCGACATTCTTGCCACATTGGGAGTTCAGCATCAGTGAAACTAAATATGGCTTTTAGGCGTTTTTCTTTCATATATAACATCTAAGTAAAAAGAAAAAGATAAAGAAAAAAAGGGAGAAAGAAAGAGACAGAAAAGAAATACCAGCTAAACTTAACGAATGAATATACCCAAATACTGTCACCTAACACATAACGAATCCCTTAGCATGTCCTTGGCCGCCAGTTAGGAATTACATAACTCCCATTGTTGGGATACAAGATATCAAACGTTGACTCGCCACGCCAAGTATGGATGAACCAGCCGACCTGGTATCTTTTGAACAACTCGCATTCTTCATCAAACATATCCCAATACTGGGTATATCCATCCACATTAAGCCCCGACTTGTTAACTGCATGACCCTCGTTCCGCCCCCAGGCCCACTGCGTTTCAGTAATCATTGTCGGCAGCTGGACTGTTTTGTTAATCCATTCTATCTGTTCTTGGATATATGACCAAGATTCAGAGAGATCGATGCCAGATCGGTAGTAAGGCATAATATGAGCGTGGCAGTAGTCGCTATTTGCCTTGACACCAGTTCCGATATCTCCTAGGCGGGTGCCGTCCTGGCTGCTCTGGAATTTGAAACATGTCAGTACGGCATTTGTATTGGGCCAGTATTGGGAATGTCTGGTATCCCATGGCCATTTGATAGACGACTAACTGAATCATGTCTTCGTAGGCCAATCCTGCGTCGAAAAATAGAAGATATAACGGGACATTAAAGAACATAACAGATTGTTTGAATCGACGAAAGAAAGATTGCATGCGTACCATGTCTCCTGGGCGATCCCACTCCTCGCTGATCCCCGCAGGGATACCGTAACTGTTGGCTTTCTTCCTCAATAGCCCTAGATCCTTAATGAATTGCTTTCCACCGTCCTCCCTAACCCCATCCATACCATCGGTAACTGGCTCCGAGCCGAAATCTATCGAGTGCACAACATACGGTGCAATAGGCCCGAACTTCGGCGACTCCAAGACATCGTATATAGCTTGCTGAGATTTTTTCCAATCATCCTATGTTTAATCAAGTTAATGTAAAGATCTTTCTCACAAGAATGGTGCTGGCCTACACTCTGCCCGAAATCAGTCCAGACCTGGAATATTACGGCCATATTGTTGGCAATGCCAGCTTGCAGCGCGTTCTCGAAGACGGATGCATTGAGACAGATGGGATAATACAAACGCACGATCTTTGCGCCAAAGTCGCGTTTCATCTGAGCAAAGTCTGCATTCATCGACTCAAAGCTGTTGGAGAAGGCGGAGCAATCTGCTTCTTCGAGAGGATATGAAAATCCCTGGAATCCGTACGCCATCGAAGGCGGACATTTCCATTCATCGAGCGGCACATTGGGAGTGGAAAGGTCTTTGGGGAGGACGGCGGATCCATATGGGAAACAATGGGCTACGTTGTTCGGCGCGGTGAGAGACTGGCAAAGTCTGGCGGATGCCAGCAGAGTGAAAAGTCTATGATAGAGCATAGTGAGATTGAGATGGGAAGATAACTGTGGTGAGTGAATATGACCTCTAAACCTTCAAGGACATGTCCCTACAAAAGGATTTATATGTGAATGGGTTTATGGGATGAGCCTTGCACCGTAAGGAGCGGCCTTTCCGCTCGTTTGTACCTGAAAGCAATACTTGGATGGCTCGTATCAAGTCCGCCGGATGAGAATTTAGCCGTGGACACTGAAAGATTAGGCAGGCTTTGGGGTATAGATACGAACTATGAAAGCTGTGGGAGCATTGAGATGTGTTGTAGCATTTTAGGATTAGTGGTCGTATTAGATGAGTGGCAGTGTTGGAGTTTTGTAGCTTTGGGGGCTGGAATGAGGGGACAGCTTGGCACGAACAGGAAGTTGTCAGATCGGGTACATAGATACCATACAAAACTAAACCTTGTAAAGAGGGGAGACGAGCCTACCTACTATGGTTCGGTCAGGTGCGGGAATTGTACCGGTTTTTGGAGACAAATCCCGAGAGCCAATAATAGATCCTAACACACCTGCATTTGCATTGCCCCTCATTCACCTTTGCGAATAGATTCTCCTTGTCACTATGAGCTCTCGTATTCTATTCAATATTGTCTTGTTACGCAACAGAACCGCAACGCTATAACCACAATACTACCAAAGTATAACGTTATCAAGGTGGGTGCCTTGGCGTCTGCAGTTACTTATATGCTTACGGTTGAGACCACAACATGTCTATACTATCTATTAACTTCTTAGCTGAAACTACTGGCAGTTATAAACACATGCTTTTGATGTTATCGGCTATCCAATACAGTATTAGTGCTTCAGCCTACTGTAGTAAATCATAGCTACCTACTCTTTATCACAGGGGGTTAAAGATCAACAGTTCATTTTACTGTAGATTATTGAGCCCTAATTAGGAAGTGTAGAGCAAAACGTGGATTCATAATGTCCTGAATCCTTAGGTAGCACGGGATCCAAGCCTTTGTTGAATAACGATTCTCTCTTTGCCTTAAAACCACGGTAATTGATATAAAAGGTAGTTAGGTTGAATTACACTATTACCAAAAAAGAGGGCAGTATTCACTTGATTAAAGCTTAAGAGTCTTCGGGGCGGGAGGGGCGTAGGGTTCACGCGGACGTGATACCTGTAAAACTTCCTCTACGATATGACTCCCGCATATGGTGTTTACTAAGCTATTGGAACTTCATATATGATTAGGTGCTAAGAAAACTTTGAGAAAAGAAGTAAGCAAAGAGAAATAGAAATAAAAGAGAAAGCAAGAAACAAGAGTAAAATCAAAGTAACGAGCTGAGAAAATCCAGTTACAGTCTGCCATTCAAGACCAGCATGAAGAACCTCAAGGTCTCTGACTTCCACGTCCTTCCTCATAGCTGATACCGCTCCTCTTGCCTACGTGTCTCAATCCTTCTAGATTCATTTGCGGCAATTTTCCTCTAAGAAGGTATCATGCAAAGCATAACTCCTCGGTAAACGTCAGCCCGCAAATTCTTCCACTTCGCCTCAAAAGGTCTGGTGAGAACATGTTTGGCTATTCGAGTCATACAACGGACCCTTGGCCACTGGTTGTTCCGAGCCCTGATCGAATGGAATGTTGTAGTATACGACCCTATGTGAATGAGTTAGCAGTTACAGTTTCTTGCGTTGTTCGGCGATACATACTGCTTATCTGCCGGAGTCATGTCATATTCACATTGAGTGACCTTGCCGGAGTCATCATAACATCCTGACTCGACCCAAACGTCCAGCAGGTCCTGGGCACACGGGGGACAAGAATCGTCGATAATGCCGTACTTGTGAAGATAAGGTACATAAACGATTGAACAAGGCTTGAAGTTGCCCGCCATGCTTAACGGGTTGCCCCAACTACCGTCGCCGCCGGCCAGCCAGTTTCGCGCCGTACCGTCAGGATTGTTGCAGTTATGGGCAACGTAGGGAGGTGAGCAGTTACCATCTCCATGGGTATCTGGATAACCATAAAAGGTCATTTTCACCATCTGCTGAGGGTAAGGTTGACGATGCTCAAGCCCAAGGGACAAAGCGCAAGACGAAGATAGTGCAGAAAGCACCAAAGCGCTAAGCGAGACGTTGGGCCGCATCTTGAAGACTTGGGAAGAATTTTGAGTTGTGGTATAAGCTGCGAGGAGAAGAAAACTTTGGAGTGGCCTGGTTTCACACACAATTGTTGTCAGATTCGTATTGGGCTTTATAGTATGGGGGCAACAGACATTGGCTACTAAGGCCCGGGATAGCTGCGGCCGGCATTGTTCGCAAGACCACTGCCTAATGCCACCGTTTGCGTAGCAATGACCCATCGTCGTATCATATTATGGCGATGCCGTAAATATTCTTAATTCTGTATCAATATCGTAAGTTACATTAAGTCCTATATGCATCCATGGTTGCAGCAATATTATTAACTGCAAAGAGATTGCTAGACCTAATTATTTCATTCTAGGACTCTGTGTGGAGCAGCCTCTTAATCATAGCATCGCCATTAAGAGCTGTGATTGTAGTTATACGTGACTCCGGAGATGGAGGGGCAATTTTCTCTGGGCTTACTTCTAGCTCTGCGTCAAGAGTTCGAATGGAAATTTCTAGCATGAGTGTGAGTGGTCTGGTTGTTGGCAAGGACTACTTTGAGTGAACAAGCCGCTCGGCAAATGAAGATGCTGTATCTTACAATCGATGGCACGGGAGGATGTAGCCTGTCCTAAGGACGTAGGGACGGCCGGCTCAATTCGCCGATTTGGTAGTCATGATGGTTTCAGATGCCTATGGTAACAGTCTACCAATATGTTAATTAGAATATAAATAGTGACCGCCATTCTCGTATAACTTTCATCAACGCCATCCCTCAAATCTACGGTGAAATTGTGTAACACTACTCGCACCATGGTGAAAGGCACACTCTTCACGAAACGATGAGGCTGCTGCTTTTACCAACCCGCCTCTATAAAAAGTTCAGTAGAGCGGTGGAATATAGGGTGGATTGGCCAATAGGATCAAGGCGCATTGACACGACCCCTGGATAGGGGTTTTGCAACGGAGGGTACAATATATACCGTTGCTGCCATAACTGCAACAACGATGTCGTTTTGCGTTACACATTCTCTATCTGAATAAATTATCACACCTCCTTGAACTCAGTGGTATAATTCAACCTATGGGGGAGTGCATAACAGTACTCTGCAGGTTACCTACCCATGCTCCCTTGACGGTGTTTCACGAGTACTACAGTGATAAACGGTCTCGCTGACCCCTCCCTTTTCGCTGATGCAACCACAAGAAAAAACGGCAATGTATTGACAGGGCCTGTCATTGGTGCTATATATGGAAAATTAAAAAATTTTAAACCCCGGAAAATAGAAATTGATTTCAAACTGATTGGTCGGGCAGCTAAGGAGAGTGGCGCAAGCCTTCAGCCTGCTATGGCTGCAGCCCGTTAGGGTGAGAGTGCGATGATAGCATACAGTGAACTCCCGGAAGCCTCCAATGAGGGATCCGATGGTCCTTATCTTTGCTTTCCATTTCGTACCACTGTATTGACTAATTATAGGCAATTCAGAATATCACGGTAGACTATCTATAGAGCAGAGGTAGAGGTATAAGTAATTATCACTTAACCTACCTTGTAATGGACCCTGCGTATCTTGGAACCTAGTATTGATATCTTCAGTGCTAAAGCTTCATTTATTGTTTTCTTTCGAGTAACGTCCTTATTTCCATGGATTCAGAACTTTCAGAGCCAAGCTTTGAAGGAGGTCCACGACCGCCTGCGAATGAGCCAGCCGAGCGGAGCACCAACGCGTATACGACTAATGAGGATGGCGGGTACGTTGATTCTAATTCAGCAGGCCAGGAATCGTTACCGAAATCTCAAAGACCAAAGAGATCGAGGAAGCATTCTCTGGAATATTACCAATCCCAATATGGCATGCCATTCATGATGGTCGCTCTGGCTGCGCTCGGCCTTTTCGGAGCACTCGGACATCATCTCTACTACCAAAGCTTCCACGACCAGCTGGTGCAAGACTCCCAGTGGCCTATCAGATTTGGCACCGCAGTGGCCTTCTTGATCAAGGCCTCTTTCATTGGTTCTATTGAGATTGCATACCGACAACAAGCATGGGTAGGGTGCCTAAACCGCTATTAACTTCTGCCATGACCATTGCTTATTGTTTTCACAGCTCTTGGTAAAAAAGCGTAACTACAAGATTTCCACTCTTGATTCAGTATTTTCAGTTAGTGTATCTGCCATTTAAGATACTCCTCGGGTTAAGAGTTCAGCCGCAATGATTTCTGACCGCGATAGGCGTGTTCCAATCCCTTCGGGTTCGCCAACATCCAATTCCTCTTGGAAGCATATCTCGCCGCTGTCACCGCACTATTTGTCTGGTTGGTTACCCTCGCGGCCATGCACATGTATCTATCACTAACACTGGTTAGGCTGTTGCCGCTCAGTGCTATAGCGTCCCCATCTGCTCTTTCAATTCGAGACGCTGCCCGGGCACACCCTGCGATGTGCAATAATGTGTCTATGCTAGACTTCACTAGAGAGAACGGATTTAATGCCGATTCAGAGGACCAAGAACGAGCTGGGATGTCGTAATGGGATCAGAATCGAGCTGACCAAGCTCTCACTTACGCCGGTCCAAGTGGGGACCTCCAACGCATATTCAAATTATCGAGTCTGTCTTATACTGGCCCTCTCAAGCCTTCCAACCCTTGTCCGTCAGTTAAAGCATGTACCTATTCCATCGATCTTGCCGCACCTGCATACAGTTGTCAGAAACGTTCAGATTTTGGAGGCAAAAACCCCCCAGTCAACAATAGGTCGGAGCTATCACCCACTGGTCTATTATATACGGCCTACTCCTCAATCGACGAAGGTGAAGTTGGAAAACCACTAGCATGGGATAGTATGCCAAGTACAGCACAAGAACTTGGTGTTTTCACCGAGGTCCCATCACTATGGGTTGGCTGGCTTACTAAATCTGATAGATATTATTCTCACATTGCAGAATGTTTATTATACAACGCCACAACATCGTTTGATGTGACGTTCTCCGGAGAGGACGTATCCATAACCCAGACTGCGATTAATTTTATATCTCCCCTTCTGCCTGAAGGCAGTTCAAAATCGCCGTTGGATAGCGACTACCAACAATTTTCGTAAGAGGAAACTCTGCTACATAATACTGCGTAACCGTTCAATTCGCTAATTATTCTCAGTGGTTACTACGCTGCTTCTTACTTATTTCGCAAATTTCTGTTCGGGAATCTGACTGCTGACACAACATACGGTTGGATTGATGCGACAGATGCGGCGCGGACAAACTGGTTTGGAGCAACTAGCGGAATTATTTTGTCGAATGACTTTGCGGCCACTATTGAATACAGTTTCAGAGATTTCTTCATCTCTATGCTTGGCGCTACGAAACTGCATTCCCAAATCACTTCCTCTGTTCCATGCTCTGTCACAGAGAATGTTCTCGTCTGGGATTACAAACCATTCTGGCTTGTGCTTTCCTACTCTGTGGCTCTGGGATTGAACGTTATTGCAGTTGCCACAGGCATATACTGCTTCCGGAAGAACGGTTGCGCCATGAATACTACATTCAGCACTTTCATCGTCACCACTAGGAGTGAGGACTTAGGCAAGCTTGCGGAACGACAGCTTTTGGGACACTGGCCGATAGACAAAGAGGTTCTGGACGCTAAGGTTAGATTTGGGGAACTCGTAGTTCCATCTGATCAAAATGATCCCTCACCACCACGCACCGCATTTGCTTTTCCAAGCAACGTCCAACCAATTACAAACCCCAAAAAATACCTTTGAATCACCAATAACCCTTATCGCTACGATGTAACTATACAGAAAGCGGCTTTGCAGCGTTAGCTTAGAGCGAAGATGTACACAGAGACTAAGACGCGAAGACGAACATAGAGCGGGTTTTGATCATGCAACGGCGATATGAGGTTATATGACGAGGAAAAAGGAATTGTTGAATAGATGAGGCGGCTCAGTAGCCAAGTTGGTAATTTATTGCGATGGACCAGTGATGGAGATAATGAGGGTCCTGGTGATCCGGGGTATCGGTGAGGGAATGGATTCCCATGAGTCTACAATTTCTTTATATGCATATTAACTCCTCTCCTTAGCGGTCAATCTAAAACTTTATCTCATTTGTGCACTTATTTGATGACAACCTAATTTGTGGTGAAAACAACTCATGTTGGTATTTATTTAGTGTTATCGTGAAGGCCAAAGCAGTGTAGTAAAATGACTATAGGAAAATTAACGATTGAATAGTATAAGCGAAATAAAATTCCTCTCAAGTCTAGAGAGTCGCTAAGTATTCAAGCAAGATAAGTAGCCAACTTGTGTCCCCTTTTTCCTCCTTTCGTAACTTGCATGACTGCAAAGTATGTTCTGGTCGGTCTATTTCGGTTATATTCACACTTATGCCACCTCAGTACGTGCCGTGGAATGGACGTACAGCGTTGCAACGAACCATATGCTTGCAGAATAACAAAGTTTCATTGCATACGGCAACGTTCTAGACCTCGACGCCTTTAAGCTCATCGAATGAAATTACTTCTGCATCCGCATTCTCGCCCCGAGCGGACCAGACAGCCACGTACACAACAATTACCCAGATAGGGTTACCGCAGACTAGGTAGTCCCCCATGATCTCCCCGAGCCAGCAAGCTGGCCAAATTGACACTACCCACATCTAGTCTAGTAGCGGACCCCTCAGCACCCAATCAGGTAGTGTAATTCCTAGCCCGGGCTTCCTATCTAGGTGGTTTGCTTGATTCGTACAGTGGGCGTGTGGTGACTGATTTGGGCCAGTATACTCCGTAGAAGGGTTCGGTCGCACTACCAAGTACGGAGGTCTCTATCCAGGGACGGTGCCTCTTCGCATCGAACGAGAATTCTTCAACCTTGCTGTACATGCATCGTAGCAAGTTTCAGGCTCCACGGTGGAAGTGGTGCCGATTACGGATAGTTGGATGAGGTTCTTATCTGCACAGCATGTTGCATTAGGACACGCACGATTTTGCTAGCGCCATAGTGTACACTATACGAGTGGAACGTGGCCTGAATACGACGGTACTGGTGTGTTTAGATTTGATTCACCTGTAACAGCTCGCTCAATGAAGTAGCATGCCATGTCTTGTTAGAGGGGAGGGGAAGGGGAAAAAGTAGTACCATTTCTAATATGCAAACCGCTTTGAATAACACTGTCAGACCCCCGGCCGACCCGCTGTCGTTGGGTAGATCGAGTGGCCGCAATGCTACCTAATATGTATGTTGAAAGCGCTAACCTTAGGACCTTTAGTAGATCTCATCCCTAAGAACAGGTTTAAAAAAACTCGACGTAAGCTTCTGGATGGACAATTTTCTTATTGCAACTCAATAGTCTGTCTATAAGTGATTAGACTACAGTGTTTAAATACGAAGTTGTCTGTCACTTGGCCAATGATCTACGCAACTCCATTATTGCCCCGACAGCGTCTCCCAAGCTTTTTCAATCGCAGCGACGATTTCGTCGGGCAGTGGTCCCTCGCGGATAGTCGCGACATTCTCCTCGAGGTAGTGCGGCTTACTCGCGCCGAGAATAATTCCGTCCTCCGGACGAAGCTGCAAATGGTAACAGAACCAACGCAGGCCAGCCTCGATCTTAGACATGCCGGCCGGCTCCAGCACCGAGGTAACATACCTGACGGCATCACGCAGCTCTTTCTTGTCGTACTGCATCTTGGAAAACGCTCCGATCACGTTGTCCTTAGCGAACCGTGTACCTTGGATGTCGCCGGAAGTCAACTTGCCAGACAGCATGCCACCGGCGACGGGGCTATTGAAGTGTATTGTGTTAGGGCGACGCGATGGCGTTCTGACTATTTAAGGTGGCTTTTCGGGGATCGCTGCCTACCTGTGCGCACCCTGCCGAAGGGCCCCTACTTGTGCAATGAGTCGAGGGCGGCGGCTTGGTCCTGGATAGGGGTTGTATAGTCGGGAGCATGGCAATGGAGCACGCCGATCTTCTGCGTGCTGGCGAGTCGCAGACGTTCGCGGCTCCCGGACAACGAATCTGCGATCTTGGCGGGCTCTAAAATTCCATTGGCTTCTTTACTCAAGACGAGAACCTTGGTGCCAATGACAAAACCCTGTGAGACTGCACCCAATTAGCCCAGGAGCTTCTCAGACTTCCCCTTATTTGGCACAGGATGCAGGGCCGCTGTGTCAATCTCACGGATCCCGAGCGACTAGAGCAAGTTGAGGAGGTCTTTCACGGATTCTACCGTCTTGTACCGAGTGTCCATCCTTCAACACAATTCGAATATGCATGGGTTCGTGATCGATGCGTCTTTTCAAACGTGTCAGGTGCTAAACAGTGAATGACTAGATTCTATCAAGCCTATCTCGGGCCGGGTTCTCAGTATCTGACCTCGAGGCCCTGAGCTCCATACCATAACTCAAGTGCTACGTGACGCCTTCGAACGCGGTGATGGGGTTCATTGGCTTCGGTATGCTCCTGGTAGTATTCCCACTCCAGAAGTTGAATGCTTACAGGCAACATAGCTCAAAATCTCGAAGCCGATCTAGATAACACGGCCCAAGAAATCTTATTCCTGACCTTCCTCGGTCAATCCGCGAGGGTAGGGAGGATGATAGAGACATTTGAGACAGAAGGTCATTTCCGCACCTGTGCGGCAGAGCAACGGCCTAATTTGAGTCCAACTGCTATGCTCTTCGAGCGATTCTATGTCAACTTGACATATTTCAGTACACTTCGCAGATACAGAAGTCCGTGAGGCTTATCTGGGACTTTTGGTGGAACTAAGACGCGGGAATAGTCAGGACAAATGGGTAAGTAAAGAGTTCAGTTATACTTGGATCTCTCATTCAGCAAAATCATATAAGCACTGCCTTCTAACAACGACCTGCAGAACTCGAGCCACCACTACTCATCACTCGTGTTAGTCGAGACAATAGTAGGCTCATTAGCATTAATTGACAACGGAAGACTAGCTGGCCTTCTGGGTCAAGATCTGGAGTTTCGCGTGCTTATCGCCATTTTCCAAGCTTGTCTATGGACACTACTCAAGCAGGAAGACAACGGCCCGTGGAACTCTTCTATCGAGAAATCAGCCCGCGGGGTCCTCATACTCTCCGAAGCCCGTCGAGTCGCGATGTCCACCGACCTCGAATCACCTCTTGTACCGGCACTGGACCGTGGACTAGCTTACCTGCGCTCCTTTCAGGTTTCTGCCCCAGCACCTCTCTGGATAGACAAGGTCACTTCCTCTTGCGTGGTAATTAGGAATAGTTACGTCCTAGCCGCACTCAGGAGAGACGCCGCAGCACCGCCCGAGCAGAAGGTCGCAGCAAGTATTTTTAACGGCAGTCGAGCCGTTCGCGGGCGCAAACACGTCAAACTGCTCAAAATGACAGCCCTATTCTCGCGGCTCCCCGAATGGCAAATCCGAGCGTCCATGATCGAGTCTGTACTATCCCAGCCGATGCTTCATGCCCGACGACTGGACATCTTCCCTCGGAAAAACATAGAGAACGACAACAAGTACTTCGACATAATCCCATTCATATAGACCAGCTACAACAATTGTCGACACACCTTCGCCCCCGCTACGTTCCTATACGAGATGATGGTCATCTCATACCTCAACTACAAAGCAGATGAGTTCATCGAGGTGTGCGCCGGGACAGTATTCCAAGGGTGAACCGGCGCCCTCCGCCAGCTCGTCGACAGGGAGTTCCTGCGAGATCAAACAGATGCCACGACATCGTACTCGGGAGTGTCGGCGTCGATGACTCAAGTTATGCCGAGGTCCTACTCCCACTAACCGAATTCGTCTCGCACGTCTCGAACCACCCTTATATTCTGGAAGCAAGCAGCTGGGACTGGGAGAGCATGAAGCGGGAGCTACGGACATTCCTGCACGCACACTACGTACCTCAGATACCATTCAGGTTATCGCCTAGTTTGCCCAAGTCATTCATTGTAGCCTTAAAACGTCTTGCTGGATACTATCCAAAGGCGATAGAATGAGGTAATCCTAGCTTAGTCAGTGGTATAGCCTGCTTCAGCATCAGAGCATATGCATGTTAAAAGCACGACGTATACAATTATCGACAGAAGAATATAGGATTGATTTATAACTAACGCTTTTTCTATGTTGAAATGACGCGGGTGACCTTTCTTGTTTTGTAAAGCCGTAGCCGAGCGGGTAGGCTGACCTATACTCACACAGAACTAGAAATTGATCACTTAAATGAGTGGGGCATTTCGGGATCGAAGGCAGCAAATCAATATAATTAGGAAATTTAGGTAAAAAGCTAAAAAGTGAGCGAGGGGGGCTCGCTGCTAGGTGTCCGTTTTCTCCAGTCCCTTGAAATCCTTGATCTTTTATGCGTGAAAAATCCAACCCCTTGTTGGGTATTTGTACCCAAGTGTAACCTTTACTGCTTCGACATCACAAACTGATATAAGTAGAAAATATAACATTGTGCCTAAAAAGAGAATGAAGAGAAACAGAAAGAGGAAGAGAGGGAGAAAACGAAACAAGTCAGTCTTTCCGCAGTCGGCTTATCATATGCTTTGTCTATTTAAGCCCTTTAAATTGACTGCAGCTTCCTCGCCGGAGGCGGGAGCTTCACCCCGACCCATCAACTGCTCCTCTCTTGCCATAACCTGCTTCGCGGCACCAACACTGGCAGCAGACTTAGATGGGAGCCTAATAATTTCAACCCGCCCTGTAGCCGGCACTCTCTCCAACTTGACACATTCGTCGCCCTGTGCCTTGAGATATGATGCCACAGAGTCATCGCTGGCATCGTTAGCAGTTCGAAGAAGCGCGGATAACTCTTCGGCGATGAGCTGTGATACCGTATGCCATATGTTGTTCAAGCGCGAGTACCGGACTTGTCGAGCAAATAAGACCGTGATCACCGTAACGCACCCCAGATGGGCCACGACAAGGGCGGCGATGGTGTAGAAGCCGCCACAGCTACCTTGCGAATCGCAAGGGCCTGGCGTCCGCACCGTTTTCGTCGAGACTATGGTCGCTTTCTGCATCCCTGTAAGCGAACTTCTATACGCATCGTACCATGTGGATGCAATAGCTGTCATGTAACTTGATATCGCGTTCGCCGCTCTGCTTGTTTCAGCAATGATGCTAGTAAATAATATGGCGAGGATAGGATGCTGGTAAATATCGTATCCGTCGCATTTAAGTCAGCAGGGGGGTTACGGGCCATACCCTCACGGGCCACTTCGCCCACCAACTACACCTACTTAAATAAAGCTGTAAATATTAACAAAATCGATCGCAACTACTAGTTTTTAGTATTTTTTACTATAATATAATCTTCTAGCTCCGTTTTATCTTTTTGTTAGGCCGTTATAACTTTTTTTTTAAGCTGTAGCACTTAATAATTACTTATTTTGTCCTTATATATAACTTATAACTTTAACTTTTTTTTTGCCCTATATATATTAGCTATTCGTACTAATTGTTTGCTTAGCGTAAATTTTACGCTTTGTTAATAATTTTGCTTTTTTTTAGCTAATTTAGCTTTAAAATAGCTAATTTTAACTTTTAAAGCTACAATTTTATTAGTTTAGTAGTTTAAAGCTTTTTTTACTTTTTATACTAATAATTTATATAAAAAGTTATTTAAAGCAAAAATATTAGCAGCTAGTTTTTAATAAATATATTAAATATTTTAACTATTTAAAAGCGTTTTTATTTACGTTTAAGCTACTTTTATAATAAAATTTAATATTTAAAGCTTATTTTTTGCTGGAAATATTTTTAGTTATACTTAAACTATACTTTTTTTTTAATATAATATATTTTAATAATAATAGCTTTATATAATTTTATAAATAAATTTTTAACATTTTTTAAGCGTTTTTAATTATTTTAAATACTAAAATAAGCTTTTTAGCTAAATAGTATACTTTAATTATTTTTTTTTAATAGGTTTAAATTTTAAAATAGTACTAAACTTTTTTTTTAGTATTTTTTTAAGCTTTTTTTTAAAAAAGCTAAAAAGCTCTACGTTTATTAGTTATACTACGTAGCTATAATAAAGCTTATAAAATATTAGTTATATTTTATTTAGCAAGCAAGCTAACAAAAACTTATTATTTATATATAAATTATAGCTATTATATACTAAAACTATTTATATATTGTTATATTAAGTTTAAATATATAAAATAAATATAGTTTTAAACTATTTTATTATAATTTTTATATTTATTTAGCTTTTTAACAATATTTTAAACCGCTAGTTATTTTATAAGCTAAAATTTTTATAAAAAAACTACTAACTTTAAACTTTAATACTTTTAAAAATAATTAGCAACAAAAATATACTTTTATTAATATATATATACTTTAACACAGTAATTTATTTATTTCGTTTAATAGCTTTTTTAAAAGCTATATAAATTTTAGCTTTATAAACTACGTAATAATTACCGCTTACGCTTTAAGCTATATTTATTTCGTTAATATTATAAAAACAATCGGTAAAAATATTAGCAACTTTTAAAACATTAAGTTTATTAAAAAAAAAATTAATATTAGCAATAGTTACGCTATTAACTCGCAAGTAGCTAATAGTTTTAAATTTTATAGCTTTTATAAATAAATTTTATTTAAAAAAACCGTAGTACTAAACCTTTTTAAGCTATAAATTGTTTCCGTACATACTTAGTATACGTTAAGCTATATAATAAAATTTAACAAAAAAAAATATAAAGCTTAAACGTGCTTAACTAATTGCTTAAATAGCTAACTAGCTTTTAAAAAAAAAAATAAAGCTTAAAGGTTTTAATTTTTTTTTTTTTTAGTAGGTACGCTAGCAAAGCGGCGTTATAAATATAACCGCAGCATACTCTATTTTTTGGCCGCCGCGCGGACGCTTATTTTAAGCTTTATATCGCATATTGCTATAACGGCATAGGTTTTTTAAAGGTTTAAAAGCATAAAGATAAAAAAAAAGAAAAAAAAAATCAAATAAATATAAAAAAAAAATAGTAAGTATAAAATTAGCTAAGGAATTAAGCAGTTTTTTATACGCGTTGTCGCGTAATTGGGTAGTTGGGAAGTGGCCCGTGAGGGTATGGCCCGTGACCCCCCCTGCTGACTTATAACATAGCCCAAGACTGCCATTGGCTGATTTACTCGCGGATATCGCATAATCGAGAAATGATCCCAGAACTGCAGTAGTTAAGCCGGCTACAGTATGGTTCTGAGCTCCGTAAGCTCCATGGGTAATTACATAGTCGTTAGCTGGATTTTCGGGTGGTCCGTCGTTAGGTTGGCCTATAACGTCCATTGTGAGTACCTCCCTCTCCCCATGTGGGCGATGGGGCACGTCGACTCCAAAGAATCGCTGAACATCACTGGTCTCGTAGTCTGCGGATGTCAAAGACCATTCAACTTCCGGCTCTTTCAATATACTCTCGGCGGTAACATGGACTAATTGTCGGTCCATGTCGAAGGCCGCAAAACAGACCGACACGTTAAGTCGTCGACCAACGACTAGTTCAAAACTAAGCCATTCGCCATAAGCCTCACTGGGGCCAAGCGATCCCGTCAAGGGGAGTGTAGCCCAGTCCTGTCTTCTCAAATCCGGGCGAACACCATATGAATGGTCGAATTCGGTGACCAAGGTTCTTCAGCAGGTCCCCATCTGGGGTCTAAGCTAATTTCCCGCCATTGCCCGCCGACGCCTCCGGCGATGCATGTAATAGACTCCCATGTATTACTCAGCGTGAATGGGATCGTACATTCAAAAGGCAGTTCCTTGCATTCAGGCGAAGTACAAAGTGATTCAGAAGGAACTCTAGCGGCTTCAAGGGTCTTGAAATAATGGAGACGCCCTTTGAGTATCTGATACTTTAAACCTGTGGCATAAGAAGCCCCAGTTTCGTAAAATATATCCATAACCGGCCGCGCGCATGCAACTCGCAAGTTCATCATCATGAGATTTCCTTCAAATTGCCTGAGTGCAGTACGGTCATCACGTTCTGCTTGTGGCAGGAACCCTCTCTGTATCAGGCCCGTGTCACTAAAACCCTTGGAGTTTGGAGTCGCATCGGAATCTGACGGCGCTTCGGCAAACATTTGATAGATTGGCATCCCGTTAAGAAAACCTGCGACCAGCTCAGAGGAAAAATCATCTTTGTTGTACGTCAAGAGACTGGGGACTTGGGTCTGTGTTTCATCACCTACGATGATGAATTCATTCAAGTCAAAGAGAAGAATCGTGGATGAGAATTGAAGAGCCAATGTGACAATGAAGACGGACAACAGGAGCCAGAATTCCACAAAACTAAAAAGGGCCATCTTAGAGGACACCATGAGCTTCAAGAGCTTCATCGGGCCGTCGTTAATGCCGCGTAGTATTGAGAAGTAGGACGCTTGTGATCGACGAATGAATCGTTTCTCCAAGACTAGAGACGCAATCATAGAGGTGCAGACGGCTGCCTGAAGCGATACGACGAACCGCAGCACGAGGGCGCTTAGCGTAATCGCCTGCGTCATCCAATCGTGGAGTGCTATCTGCCTCCAGGCGCGTGTGGCCCGAGCAGCTTCGGGTGACGGCCCATAACCGAACCAGAGGAACGCAAAGAAGCCTAGTATTGCTAAAATTCCTACGTGGCCTCCTATGGTAGTGACGGATCCCCCCACTCCAAGAGATTCTTTCAAAGGCAAGGAAGGCCTGGGATCTTGAGCCTCGTCGGGTGATTTAGAGCGCGGTGGCCCCCCATCCTGAGAGTCTTGGTCTACCACTTCAATTATTGTGGGAGCACTTGACTGCGATGGGACTGGGTAGAGAGTGAAGTCAGCCGGAACCCTGCTACCGGACGCTTCAGCTGTCTCTCTAAAGCTACGACATCGAATGTTTGATGGGAGCACCCGTGCTTGATCGTTGTCCGTAACCCCCGAAGCCGTAGTAGGCGTTGGACTCTGTGGCTCTTCCGCGGAATCTGAAGAGCTGACTTGTGGCAAAGCAACCTGTCCCGACGATTGAAGTATTGGTCCCTACCTTTAGCGTTAATGGACTGAGTCCGCTCATACAGGAGGGGAATACCGGAAGAAATTACATTGAGCAGTCTTTCTACTGGCGGTAAGCCAGCTTTGTCTGGCATGGATGTATTTGCCTCGGAATTCATGGCTTAGGGCTGCTGCTACTTTAGGGCTTGGTTTGCTTGAAGAGAGACTGGAAGTTTAGGCGGCGACCGGCAATGTGAAGAAGTTGTTATTTTGGGGGGCAAGGGAAACACCCACACTTTATACTATACTCCGTATTCCTTCAGTCATCTTGTCGATCATCCCTACAACTCGGCGTCACAAATCTCTGGCTGCTTGGAGTGAGGTGGATTGGGGGCATGGTTGAGCAGTGGGTGGGGAGTGGTTGTGCTGGGTTAAAGGTGGTATGGATAGGGGTAACTGTAACAACGAATGTACCAGCAAATTGCTAGGTTGGAGAAATGAGCTCTGCAACAACGGGCCAGTAGACAGCCCTGCGATGTGAGAAAGATACTGTGGCTGCAGAACCTATTATAAAAATATCTGAGGTTGCATCTATTTATGCAACAATGCTAGCCTGCTTCGACCACAACTTAGGAGGTAGCCTGGTGTCTCACGTACTCGAGACTATGACTTACATATTACGTATACAGTGATACGAGCGTGAGGCTCCGTGCTACGCTTCAGCTCTCGGCTTACCCGTGTATTTCCCGATCCTTTGAGATAGCTGTACGAAAGTGATGCTATTCAAAACGTATATCGTAGATTCTGGGAGCAAGACCTTCAACCCCTCAACGCCCTAGAAGATTGATTGCAATTTGGGTATTATTCCAAGCCATTGCTACCAAGCCCTTGGGAAAGCTAGCCTACACGCTTCGGGGGCTTGATATAATCACTTTAATGCGTAACGCACTTAAACTTGCGAAAAACTGGTAAAACTAGCCCATAGATCTTACCACAATAGCATACGGCTTTAAAATAAGACTCTATAAAGGCAAAGCGAGCAAACGGGAGCCCGCTCCGAGCGCCTTAAGCCCATTGATTCTTTGTTCCTGTACTACGTATAGAGCCAACCTCATTGGCTACTACTACTCTAAGCACCATCCGTACTACTTCAGTATGCATACGGGCGCCAGCCATTGGAACCCCCAAGGGCCCATGATAGCCAGGTGGTTTTGGCGGCTCTGCTAGAAAGTCTTACAGGCCAAAGCTGAAAGTCTAGGGCTGGCATTTGAGCCCCCATGGGCTGGCTTTTTAGCCCGTGGGCTTGCTTACTTGGACCGCTGGGCTTTGGGCTAAAACTGCCAACCCTAGCTGAAACCCTACGTTGCTGCTTGGCACGCTGTTATTGTTCGCGCCAGCACCGTCTTCGGCTCTTCTAACGTTGGGGGCGTCGACGACGGTGTAGGAAGTGCCATTACTACACTTCCGACAAACCGATTATTTTTTTATCCCACCAAGTTAGTTTTCAGCTTCAGTACTGTTGTTTCTAAACGAAATGTCGCGCCTAACTATTTTCACTTACATTCATGAAACGTTGTACAAATATATATATATTAAAATAAAGCTTATTAAATAGCAATCCTATAGACTTACCCGTGCAGGCCTGTACAGACCTACTTGTAGGTACGGACTAGCAAGGGGACCAGAGACCTAGCCCTAGCGACTAGACCACTTGCGAGTCCGTATGGGTACCTAGGTAGGGCTATATATATGTAGGCATGTGCAAATAGGTTGTACAGGTTTGTGTAGGTCGGCCTGGACGGCTATGTCTGTATAGGTCTTCGCAGATAGGGCTTCGCGATTGTCGTAGTGGGGTGAAAGCGTTTTGTTGGAAATGTGGTAATGGACCTCCATAGTCGACGCTCATGTTATCGCTCCCGTTCGGGCGGGTCGGGAGTTCGTGGAACGCCACACGGTCTTAAGGCAATATTATAGATAAAGTTATACGAGTCCTTTCAACTCCCTTTTAACCTCTCGAAGCAGGTCATATTCACATACGAGATCAAAGGAAGAAATGGGAAGCAAGGCAATTCTGGTATAAGCTCGTACATCTCTAGCCTATATTAAGAGAAGGTCATGGCCTTCGAGGACTGCTGATCTCATAGGAGATTATTATAAATATGTGAATACCCTTCCAAGCCCTTACTCACCCGCTACACAGACACTAGCTAATAGAGTTCTTAAGGGCCCAGATAACAAGTTAGGTAGCTATGACGGCTCTACTAGAACGCCTTGCGGACCAGGGCTTGATAGAACCTTGCGTTGTTTTAAGCTACTACTACCTCCGATCGAGCTGTTTTGTTGCAGCTAACATTGTGCCATTGCTGTGAATGTAAACAGCTGGTATAATTCTAAATTTAACCCCCGCTATAAACTAGAGTTTAACTTAAGGACCTATACAAATAGTCCGGGAAGCTGCTTAAAGTGACAGTTTATAATGCCATAATATAATACGTATTAATATAGAGGACCAACGCCCTATACTTATCCAATACCAGCAACTGACAATGCAGCATATACAATGCGACTTATTGACTAATACTAAACTTTTCAATATACAACCCGTTCGTATTCCGAACCGGATATGATACTTTAAGCATACTCCTTACCCAATTTCACCATATTAGCAGTAGGTATGACGGTGCCATCCCGATTTCCGACAACTAGCTCAAGTTTTTCAGGGTTCTCACTGCCCTCCCGGATGCGCAAGCGCGTCATCCAGGTCCTAGAACGGTTGATGCCCGCGCCCGAGTTGCGCAGCTCATCAGCGGAAGGAGAGATGACCGCCAGCGCGACGAACTCGCCGATGGTTCCCCAGGCGTTACTCGTCCAGCCCCTCGCGCGACACCAGAAGATGAACGAGTAGCCGAAGTAGACGACGACTAGCAGGACGTGGATCAGCAAGATGACGATCGAGAACCATATCGTGTCGGCATTCTCAGATTTTATGCCGTAGCCCCATCCGTAGCGCTGGACGTCGAAGACGAAGGGGGTCTGGGTTTCGAAGGCCGCGAGGGGTGTCGTGTCGAAGGCGTCGTGGAACCGCTGATTAAGCAGGTCGATGGTGGATACGTTCCCGTCCTTCTCGGCCGACAGCACGGTCGTGAAGTTGGTGCCGCGGAACGTCGATCGCGAGAGCCAGTCCGAGATGACGGTGCCGAGCATGATGGCAACGTCGTTGGCCGTGTCGTTGGCCGACGCTTGGCCGCTGCTCGGGAAGAATTCCAGGATCACCTCGCCATTACTGATTTCCCTCCATGTAACGAAATTTTGTAAGAAGTTCTCTATGAGATGTAGGCCACGGTATATGCTGTCTCCCTCCGGATCTAGTATTGGAGAGTTGAGGATCCTCGCCCAGTCGGCCGACAGAGAGATCGGCTCGCTGATTTTCCACTTTGACAGCTCCGCTTTCACGTTAATATTGCTTGATAGGAAATCGGCCGTGTTCAGCCAGTCGGTGAGGCCCGTCGTGAGGACGTCGTCGCCGGTGTCGAACGTCACGTCCGTCGTGGCCCATCTCGCGTCGATGACGCAAGGGGCAACCCTGCTTCCTTGCCAGTAATACCTCGTATCATTACGGTAAGTGTTGTAGTAGCGCACCGGCACGGTCACGATAGCGGCCAGCGATGCATGCAACGGTTCGTTTCCAGTCCCCTTGATATCGGAGGCGTCGACCCACGTAATGTTGGTCGCATTCCAGGGGCGAGTGATGTTCCATGTGCTGTCTGGAACGATCCACTTCGTCGCCGAATAGGCGTTGAGCTCCGACGACGATAAATCATTCATCGCGCTCGTCTCGAACGTGAGGTACGGGTCCTCAACGTGGCCTAACATCGCCTTTTCGAAGTCGTAGGCGTCACACTGGACCTGCACGAGTGGAATCGACACCGGGGTGTCCCGGGAGACGAGAAATTTCGGGTGGTTAGCTTCGTTGACCTTGCCCACGATGTTACTGCTAACATAGTGCCAAAAGGCATCAGTTAAGGCCAGTGCGCTCGAATGCAACGTCGCACTCAAGGCAGCAGCCGTCGACGAATTCTCTGCGACGGCCAATCTGGTAACAATCTCCCTCTGCGCCTGTCCGGAGAACGAACTCTCCATGGTTGGGTTATAGTGCTGGCCCTGCGTCACATTGTAACGATCTCTTTCTTTTTGTCGCGTCCATGCCCAGTCGTTGAACACACGCCACCCTTCCGCGGGGCAGCCTTGGTAGTCCCACGCATATGGCCCTAGGCATTGGCCGTTAATGCTTTTCTTCCCAAGCGCTGCTGGATAAAGCTCGGAGTGGTCGCGATTTATGTAGCTCGTCAAGGGGAGATGGTTGTTGAAGGGCGTATGCATATCCCACCAGGCGAGGATGGGGATAAGGGCTCCGGCGGAAGCGGGACCCACGAGAAAGCTGTACAGAATGCTTGAGCCAAGAGCCAGAGCAACGAAGAGCGTCTTGTACCGCCGGTGCGCTATACTATGTCTCAACGGCTTCACGTAGCTTTTACTGATCAAATATTCGGCTGACCCCATCTGGAACGCTCCCACCATAAGGCCCAATGGTATGCCATGTGCACTCACTAGCATACGACGGAAAATGCTGTAACATGAGAGGTTAGTGGCCGCTCTTTATAGATGAGCCTGACAGCAAATATGGCAAACATCAAGAACGAAACGATAGTTTCGTCTCGCGGTAGAATTGGACATCCAAGAAATGAAACTCACTGTAGCACTATAGCAGAGAGCGAACCGACCACGAGGATCTCGTGCAGTTTCGCCGGGAACTGCAAGACTGCCTGCAGTCTGGCATCGTAACGAGTGTCGTCTTCCCAATATACCTCTCGGAAAGTGAGCTGCAGGATGCTGAGTGTCAACCCCACAGGTAAGAGATGCACGAGTGGATGTAGCCAGCTGAATCGCTGTCTCAACGCGATCTTGGGCTTTTCTCGTGGGCCATCCACATCTTCGCCGTTGTCCGGGGTTATGAGTTTCTTCTCAACATCGTCGTCCTCGTGCAAGGGGTGATATGTCGAATCACTAACCCAACTGCCGGTTCGTCTAACGTGATCTAGCGGCAGTTGTGACTCCATGGGGATCAAGAAACCATACTGGACATCAACCCGATTTAACGAAGGAAAAGGCTAGGTAAAAACACAATCAAGCTAAAATAAAATAAAATAAAAAAAGGAAGAAAACGCCAGGAATACCACGGCAGAGGCGAAAAGAAGCCATAGCCAAGTTAAGAGACACAGACCGGGCAACCGCCTTGAAATAAGGATTCAACGAAACTGGCTAGAACCGCGGTCACATCGTCAAGTGTTTGGGGGCCGTTTGGGACGTCAGGGGAGCTACTGACTGGGCTGGTAACTAAGTCGGCGGGACACATCACGGAGGATTCGCCAGGAAAAGTCCTACATATTAAGATTGCACTATTCCCACTCTGTTGTAATGAAACGAGTCTATAGCATTGCGAGTTACTTGTAGAGACAAGGCGAGTGCCCGGCCTTCAGCTGAGCCAATTGTAGCCGGGTTGTGTGGTGTGATAGGAATGAGAGATATTCGGGTCCGACAGGGTAGGGACGCCCTCCTGCGGCGCAGTACATGTAGGATTGATTACCTAAGTATACACAGTAGCACTTATTTTCTATAGGCAAGCCACTTGTGTTCACATGAGCGAAGACGTTGGGTGGTAGAGAAGCAGAATATTGGGGATTGACGGCTGACTTACTAATGGTACAGCTGAAATAAGGTTGATGTTGTGAAAGCTCGTGCATTTCCCTCCCACCTCCACACTTATTTAAGCAGGGTAAGTCACACATCTTCCAGGATCTCAATATTCTGCCCCATACTCTACCAAACCAAGCATACCTACAGTACGCGCCCGGCTAGGAACCCTGGGAGGCAAGGGTTAATAAAAACCACACACCCTTTTAGAAAGGGCCCCTAATTTTGCCCTTCGAAAAGTACTGTACTTTAGGCCACCGATTGAATAAATAAAAATATATATATAAATAAAAATAAAATAAACATTAAACTATACACGAAACCTATACAAAAAGAACCGCGGTCCCTTGTTGTATGTTATTAATGCCTACATTGTTAACGAGAGTGGTAATAGGTATGGGGGGTTGTGTGGTTTTTGTTGACCCCTGTTCTGACGAAACAAAGTTCGGTTGACCTCGTGGTAACCCCTGGTTAAACCCTGGGCTTTGTCCCGAGCTAAAATTCGAGGTACCTTTTCTTCTTATTCTCATCCCCCGCCTTCTTAGTGTACTTCGCAGTTACAAACAAACGAGTTAGTTTTACCGA
Organism: Xylaria acuta; assembly: GCA_022495125.1. Taxonomy (NCBI): domain Eukaryota; kingdom Fungi; phylum Ascomycota; class Sordariomycetes; order Xylariales; family Xylariaceae; genus Xylaria; species Xylaria acuta. The sequence continues at coordinate 55,953 of MU383145.1, read as the reverse complement.
CGAGGTAGCATTGGAGCTTAGGCGATGTTCCAGCTCATGCTGACCCCACAAGATGAAACCAAAACTGGGTTTGATCGAACCTTCTGTTTTGTTTCAAAGATTTCACAACCAACCAATTAAATACGGTAGAGGGCCATGCTGTCCCCAATGCCAAGCACACTATCGTGAACATGATCTGGTGTACAATCATTTGTTCTTCATCTCAAAATCAAAGGGTATCACGAACTCGTTAGCGTAGTAGTCATACAGCTCATTGCGCCAACGACCCCAGCGACGGGTCAATCAGGCCATTGAGATCATCAGCCCCAATCAGTCTTCTCATCTCAGCTTCATCCCGAAGCCATTCCTCATCGATACCCGCGTTACCCGCGCTGAACGTTTCCAGAGCCGCATCGGCCCCAACCCAGAAGTCTTCCCCACCATAATCCACCTCCCATTCGGCCATGCCTTGTGCAACATCCTGGGACGCCGCAGACGGCTCTAAAGCGGCATCGGGTTCCCCCATGCCTTCAAGTAGAGCTTGCTCTATCGGGTGTTCGCTTTGGATATGAGCCTCCAGCTCGCCACTGTAGGTGAACTTGATATGACAGCCGGAAAATCTACATGGGAGTGTCCTTCGTGATTTTTCGCCAACGCCCGTCAGCTGTTCTAACATGGTGAGATCGGCCTGGCGTTGTAGCAAAGCTGGCCGGACGGCCAGACGGCCCGGCTCTGGCCTCTCATGCCTCAAATGGACGTAGCGCACATGGTTTTCTAGTGACAATTTAAGACCGAAAGCTTGTCCACAACCTTGGGTATTAGACCACGTCGCCAAGCCTTCTGTCTTGCTCAAGTCAAATTCGCCGCATACGAAATGAATGCCCTCGTGAGCGCTGCGAATGTGTACGTTCAAGTTTGATGTCCTGGTGAAGGATTTGGTGCATCCTGGCCATGTGCAGACAACCGTCTTGCGCTCTTCGACGGGCTTGCGGTTGGCATGTTCGGATTCGATATGTCTCTCCAGGTCTTCCCTTCCATTGCATGACTCCCCGCAGAACATACAGTTGACATGAGAAGCTTTCATATGAGCCTGCAAAAGAGAAAGCGTAGGGAACCCGACCTTCCTGGGATTACCCATGTCGTCCTCTTGAGTAGCGCATTCGTCGCACCAGAAGCGATTTTCTCCATGATCCCGTTCTACATGTCGTCTCAAGCCACCGGCCGTATCAAATCCATGTCCGCAGATGTGACTCGACTCGTCCGCTTTGTAGTTGCACTGAAACGCTGGCTCATTCTGATGCTCGGTTCGAATGTGGCGCTGGAGGGTCTGGTGCTTGCGAAAGCTCTGATTACAAGGAGGGAAGTCCCGGCATCTAAAGCGCTCCTGGCCTTCGTGGACTAGCTGGTGTCTCCGTAGACGGGTGGCAGTCATGAACTGCTTTCCGCAGCCTTCGTAGGTGCACACATGGTCTCTCTCGGCCGTGTGAGAACCTTTAACATGTTGCTTGAGATGCTTTTCCTCTATGTAGTCCTTGTCACAGTCGGGATATGGACACTTGAAGGGGCGCTCATTGTTGTGGGACCTAAGATGGGCGGCAAGACGGGCGGGGCGATTGAAGGTCTTGTCGCAGTCGGGATATGTACATTTGATCGTCTTCATGTCAGACGGCCATTTCCGGGCCGGGCTGAGGGGTGTATGAGGAGTGTCGGCCGGAAATATGGATGTGGCGTCAGTATAATGAGACTCGTTGTCAGAGATATCGCCGTTCAGCTCGAGATCGAAGTCCAAAGTCTCTGAGAAGAGTAGAATTAGTGACCCAAATGCAAGTGTAGGCGCATGTAGCGTGATGTACCGGTGAGGATGGGAGGAGCATCGGTCCGGCCCCTCTTGGAAGAAGGAGGGCCCTCCGGTGCTTCAACAGCCGTTCGCTTCATTCTAAGTAATCCTTGAAGTGCAGCATCTCTTCGCTACACAGCAATTGCCTGGTAAGAAGTACGCAATCAGGTGTGCAGAGTTGGTGTTGAACAATTGAGCCGACCCTCGAAAAGTTTAGTGGGGCTCAGCCAGTTTCCCAACCTCTTTTAACAAATGTGTGGTGGATCTCAAAGTTGATAAGCGTTTAAGCAACATACAGCCCTCACTAGATGTATAACTACTATGTTAGGTAAGCAATTAGGTCATGGAGAGACGGCCTTACCAGCCACAAAGGTGGGGCACCCGCGGTAACCAATAGCCAATCAACGGACCACTTCAGACTCGAATTTCTTTCAGCCTCTTTCAGGTTTGAAAGTTTCCAATCCATCGCATTCAGTTCAAGACTTGCGCCCGCGCCTCGCTCGACACCACCGCAAGTGCGCCCGCCATTCATTACGCAGACTACACATTGCGGTCTGCAAACCACACTCGCTACTTGCTGTATAAATACAACACACGATACACGATAATACACCATGTCTGACTACGGGGACAACGACGATCTCGGAGGTGGCGATGGCGGCCAGTGAGTTTGCCTGCTCCGACGCGCCGCGTGGCCATCGTTGCGGTTATGCTAACGAGCTCTTGCTGCAGCGACGAGCCCATGTACGAGGAGGAGGAGGATGTCTTCGAGGACGAGCTAGACCCTGAGGTGCCCGACGACGGAGACGACGACTTCAACCGACGCGGCAACGACGATGAGGAGAACGTCGTCATCTCGGGCGATCCATCCGCCATCGCCAACAACGCCCAGAAGGGCCCCGCCGCCCACAAGTCCATCAAAGATAAGCGGATCCCGAACGAAGAGCGAACAACCACCCCCTACATGACCAAGTACGAGAAGGCGCGCATCCTGGGCACCAGGGCCCTGCAGATCAGGCAAGAGAACAAAGGCCCCCGGTGACTACACGCGGGCGACTTGGCTGACTTTGGCGGCGAACAGCATGAATGCGCCTGTGCTTGTCGACTTGGAGGGTGAATCCGACCCCCTGCAGATTGCCATCAAGGAGATGAACGAGAAGAAGATCCCTCTAATCGTCCGCCGGTACATGCCCGATGGCTAGTACGTGCGACCCTCCCGGGCTCCCTATTTGATACATATGTTCTAACTACAACGTAGCTACGAAGACTGGACCTGCGAAGAACTTCTTCAATAGACACAGATTGCCGTTTCGAAACTTAATCGCCGTTCACATTAGGTATGGAGGCTACATACTGAGGAAATTGGTCCATCCACCTTTATTTATATGCCCATATACCCATCGAAGGGAAGGGGCGCCTCAACAAGACAGCTAGGGAGGCAAGGAAAAGTGCTATCAGCGAGGCGTTGGGGATTGTTTCTACAACATACACCAGAATAGCGTTTAGCTTGCAATGCTAAAGGTCTATTGGTAAGCATATTCAGCTCACATTGTTGTCACCGGGATCCCGTGACTATGAGTTTGAGCAACCAAACAAGCCAGGGGATGGTCCAACCGACGGTCCTTTTAAGCCCTCGACTTGATCTTTCCACCGATGTGTGGAGTAGTACTGCGTTGCTGGTGCTCGGAAACGATGCTTAATGTGACCTATAAAAAAAAACCGTCGATTCACGAGGCCTTCACGACAAGGAGAGTATATACGAATGGGCCCACCTTCATCGTACCATTGCAAAATAGATTTGGCCGTAATGAGACCCTGAGGAGGCTCGAAGAGGTAACGCTGCTTGTATTATCAAACCAGGGACGAGAATGGTTACGTGCAGCAGACTTCTTGGGCACACAACATTCGATAGAATGAAGTCCTGGAAGTCCTAGACGTTGTTGGGCTAAAAGAGAACGGGCACCGGAGTTAATGCCGTAGTGAAATGCAACGCTTTGTACTACACCTGCTCTATAATTTGTTATCCGTTCAGCTTCATGCCTTGCACCTTGCAGTGGGCTTGCATCTGCCACCAGCATGCCTCGTCAGGTATGCACATGTACCTAAGTAGTGTAACGCTGCTCCATGCCCCGGTACCCGTGATGTGCGCCAAGGCCAACTCGTCGAAGCTTAACCAAATCTTTATTCTTTGTCAAGTTAAGAGACCAACATCGTATTCAGGATATGCTATCACAAAAATGAAATCGTCGCTGTTATTCTTTCTTTCTAGTTTAGTATCCTCACCAAAATGCCCATCCCACTCCAAACAAGAGGTGAAATACCTCGAAGATGGGTTTTACAATCCCGATTCGGAATAGGAATGCATCCTGAGCCACGCCGCTTTTAGCCTGAGCCTGGCCTGAGCAGGATCCGCTTTTACATAAGCTGAAGTGAACAAACTTGCATAACTCTCAATACGTAACCTCTGCCCCTAAAACGGTTCTAGCCTTTAACCGTTAATTACTATGTCTACACTATTACTGGCCCCAAGTACCCGGACACACATCACGTTATAGCATATGAAGCAATGATTGGAAGGTGGAGGTTCTACGGATTAAGTAGATGATAAGGAGATATAGCATGATCCGATGACCAATTATCTAGGTAGATAAGATCCATAATGCTTTCGAGATTGCCCACTAGCTACGGCAACCTAAGTATTATCTCGTTCACGCTTCGATGTACATGACTTCCTAGGAAGTCGATCAGCTAGAAGCAAGGGTGGGCCTAGGTTAGGAAGGTACGAAAGGACAGTGTTTATAGCTACCCCTTATAGTGCCTATTATATAAATTCCTCCATTACTTCTACAGCTAAACATTATCTTATAAAACAATCTCACTAAAGGCTACTGTCATTCTTGAAACCAATTAATGATTATATAATTTAAGCTTAGTTTAAGCCTTAACTAAGCTAGAACTAAGCTTAACTAAGCTTAACTAAAGTTAACTAAGCTATAGCTATGTTTTTAAGCTAGCTTATTTTGTTTATAAGCACTGCTTTAAATAACTTAAATTTTAGTCTATATAAAATAAAACATTTATAACTATTTTTTTATATTATTATTATAAATTAAAGTATTATATATTATTTTATTTTAAAGCTATAGTTTTTTAGTTTATTTAAAATTTAAGCTTACATTTTATTTTTAAGCATATATTTAATTACTTTATTATTAACTTAATTATAAAGCTATTAAGTTATTAAAACATAAACAATTTATTTTTTTAACATATTATAGTTTATATATTAACTAATAATAATAAATAATAATTAATATTTTTAATATTTAATAACTAAAAAATATTTATACTTGTTAAAGCAAAAACTATGCTTATTAATAACATAAAATAACAATGTTAACAATTATATAAAAATGTTTTAAACAAATAATAAAAAGGCATTTTATATAATAACATAATAAATTTTAATAGTTATGTTTTTTTTATTAAAACTTTTATTTTATTATTAATATAAGTGCTTATAAATATAGGTAAAAACTATATATATAAAGAAAATAAAAAAAGGAAGCTTTTTTTTAGTTTATAGTTTATGTTTAATAATAATATATATAAGTGTATATATGTATAGCTTAGCCACACTAATATAAACCCCTAGGGGGTCTTGTTAAATTTTGCGCTTGGGTATAAAGCTTGCTAATAGCTATGATAAGCGCTTTTAAATATATGTATATTATAGCATTAAATCTATATTAATCTTTTATATAAAATAAGTATATATTTAATAGTTTTATTATAATTTTAATTTATTATATATAATATTTTTTATTAAAAGTACGTAAAAAGCTTTATTTTTTTAGTAGTAATAGCTTTAAATTTAATATACTTTTTTAAAAATAGTTATTTTAGTTGCTTTTTTTATATTAGTAAGCTTTATATAGGTATTTTTTACGCTTTATTAGTTTTAACTACTATAAAAAATTTTTAATTTTTAAGTTTATAGTATATAAATAATTAAGTTTATAAGCGGCGTATAATACGCTTAAAGAATTTATTTTTTTTATTAGCAAAGCTTTTAATAATAGTTTTTTATTTATAATAAGTTACGTGCGCGCATATAGTATTTATTAGTAAGCTTGCGAGTAATAATTAATTATTTAGGGGCATTTTTTTTTTATTAATAAAGCTTTTAACAGTATTTTTTTATTTATAATAAGTTATTATAGTATATATAAGCGTTTAAAGTATACATAATACGCTTAAGGGCATTTCTTTTTTTATAAGCTTATATATATTTTATTAAATATTTAGTAAGGAGCTTACTTTTTAACTAGGCTACCTTTTTAAAGCTAAAGGTTATTAAGTTAGCTATATATTTTTTTAATACTATGGTTTAAACTTTTTTTTTTAGCTATTTATATACGTACGATTTTTTTATATATAAAGTTAAGCTTTTAGTAGTTAAAACAAAGTTTTAGTAATACGTACTAGTATTTTATTGTTAGGTGTTCGCTGTAGTAAAAATTATATATTTTTAATATAGGGTTAATATTTATTTATATACGCTTAGTTAAAGTATATAATAAGTTTTTGTTTTTTTTTGTAAATTTATATAAATAATTGTTTTTTATATAGCTAATAAAATCGTTATTTTTTTAAGCTTTTGTTTTAAGTATACTAAAAATATTAGGTATAAGTTTGCTAGCTATATATATAAAGTTTAATATAAAGGTTTTTTTATATAAGCTAGTAGCTATATTTTATAAAGTTTTTTTTAAGTCGGTAATAAGCTTAATCGTTTTTATTTTGCTATTTTTGCAATAAATCTTTATAATTTTATTTAGCTATTTGTTTGCTTATTTTATTAAGTTTTAAATATATAAGCTTTTTGTTTTATATATAAGCTTTTTATAATCGTGCTTATATTTAAGCTTAAATATTAGTTAGCTATTATTGCTAAGTTTTTATAAATTATTATATTATTAATTAATTATATCGAAAGCTTTTATATAAAATTTTTAATAGTTAGGGTAAACGTTTATATATATTTATTTAGTAAGCTTTATTACTTTTATACGGTATATATTATATTATTATAAAGTTTAATCGTAAAGCTTGCTAGTAATAATAAATAAGCTTTGTTTAATAGCCGTAAGGTTGTTATAAATAGCTATATTATAATTTACGCCTACGTTTATAAAGTAGTCGGCAATAGCGGGCAATTTTAGCTTTATAAGCTAAAAAGCTCGCTTTTTTTTATAGGTTATATAGTTTTAAAAATCGTAGTTATATATAACTAATTTAAAGTTTTGCTTTTAAGCAAGAAAGTTTTTAAATAATTTTAATATATACGCTATAGCAAACCTATAAAATTAAGCTAAAATAATTATATATATAAAGTATAAAAATAATAAAACTTTTAATTGTTAAATTTTACGCTTAAGTATAAAGCTTATTAATAGCTATAATAAGCGCTTTTAAACATATATATATTATAGCATTAAATCTATATTAATCTTTTATATAAAATAGGTATATATTTAATAGTTCTACTATAATTTTAATTTGTTACGTATAATACTTCTTACTAGGGGTACGCAAGAAGCTCTATTTTCCTAGTGGCGATAGCCCTAAATCTAACAGGTTTGTGCTATAGATAAAGGCGTTGCTATTAGGGGCAGCCCTGCAGGGCTGCTACCTGGCAACGACTGTTAGTTAGCAGCCACCTGGCACACAAAGTATGCTTGCAAACATATCCACTTCGTGGATCTGTTTATAAAACACCCTTTCCTTTCCTTTTAATCAAGCTTTTATTTTACTACCTAAACTATCTCTCTCACACATATATAAGCTAAGCATAACCACTTGTAGCTATGTATACGTGCGCTCTTTATCCGCGCGTATTAATTATCTTTATGTTATACTTTAAAATTAAAGAAAAAGCGTAAATAACAAAAAAAAAAAAGGCTAAATAACAATGTTTAACCGGCCTTAATTTAATACCACTACTATTTATATAGTTAAGTAAATAATACTTTTATATATTTATTACATTAATATTAATCTTTTATATATAATATAATAACCGGTTAAAATTAACCTTTTAAGCAAATAGCTATCTTTAAAATATATTAAAGCTAAAGACATCATAAGATTATTATAATAGGTGCAACATAAGTAAAAGGTACACACACCTAATTTACCTAGTATTAAGAACTAATATTTTACTTAAAGAAAAAAAGAAAGGAAAGTTTAAAATACAAGTGGGCGTAGCCAAATATATATACATTTGTGTGTAGGCGAAGGTATTCACTACAGCCCGGTTGTGCTAGTGAATAAAGCTGTAGCCACAGCCACCAGCCCCACCAGCCCACCTAGCCACACACCCTAGCCACACAGACCGGTGTAGGTCTGTGACAACTATACTAGTTGACAATTAAGCCGTGGAAGCTACTTTAGTGCGTTAAGTTAGCGCAGTTAATGTAGCTTGTTAACTATTCATGGTTTATGTCCGTAGAAGTTCTACTACTTATTCATTAAATAAACAAGTGCCGCTATAAAATATTTATCATTTAACCTAACATATAAGACTACAATTTACACTATAACTCCTTTACTATAAAATTAAAAGGGAAAAGGGCAAGTAGTAAAGCAAAATAGCTAGTTGTTAGGTTATATTAACTGCCACTAAAGAGCTAGGTTGTTACATTTAATAGTTTTAAGTATTAATATAATAAGTTTATTATACTGCTTTATTTTAACCTTATAAGTTACACTATAAAAGTTAGGTTAATATTTTATAAATATATATTACATTATTATAATAAAATACACTATAAAATAAAGAATAACGTTAGAATATAATAAGCTAGGCTTACCTTATAGCTATAGCTAAGGGTAGAGATCCCTTCTACGTCATTTAGCACAGTCATAAAATAAGCCATAAAATTAAGCGTTAAAACATAAGATTTTTTCCCAAAGAAGGAAATTATGCCGTAGGAATATAAAGAGTTTCACCTGATTCGGAAGGTTCTAGCGAACTCTATTGTAAATACTAATAACTAAGTTTTAGGACCCGAGTCCTTAATTTAGGCCCATCAAATCTAGTGATGTGCCCCGATAACGAGCCTGATAAATTCAGCCCATGAGAGGCCATGTTTTGGGATCAACCCATCCTCAGACAATGCCTCATCTACAGTGATCCTATTCTATGGAGAAGTCGCTGCCATCTGAGGCTATCGGATCGTCCACCACCTTAGCGTACAACTGATGCTCGGCATCATGCCACCTCAGAAGTGCCAGAACGTGGCACAGCGCGATTCTTCTTCCTTCGCTTGATTGCAAATCGAGCCCCTTCGAGCTTTCCATGTGCACAAACGTATCCTTCCCGCTGTCCCTGATAAGCGCCTCCTGGGCTGAGCCGTCGATAGCATAATGAGAACCAAAAAGAAAATGGATAAACCGCAGAATGGTATTAGCTGCTGCTGTGAGAAAAACGCTGCGGAACAGTTATGCCGTCAGCAACAGAACATGACATATGAGAGAGGAGTGTAGGAGGTCTGACTCTTGCCCTACTAACCGCCGATTAGCCTTCCAAGTAATCACAGCTTCGCCAAGGCACTGAGCCAGTGTCTCATTTGACACGATTGGCTTGGTTTCTCCTGTTGCATTGTTAACGTGAACGTGTTTGAAAGCCCTCTTGGCTTCGAGCAACGCGAGGTACGGGTGTTCCATCGACCAGCCGAGGGCCTGCCGCCCCATTCTACAGCTTCCTCCGTCGTCTGTGTTCCACCTGAACTCTGACTTCGGTAAACTCGTCAGAGTACTGCAGGAGACAGAGATATAAGGGACGCTGGAGAAAACTTGTAGCGAGTTGGACTGTTACTTCCTCGGGCTTGCTCCGTCGAGCATCGTCCTCGTCCTCGTCAATATCCTCCATCCCCATCTCGAACTCAGAGGAGGAGGGTCCTGTTGGGGGGGACGAAGAGCCAACAATGGCGGTTGTAGAATTCATGTAGCCCGCTCGTTTCACATCTCTTCTTTCACGCCGAGGATATGTTTTTGCCTCATTGAAGATCCCGGGTCGCGATGCGCGAGTGGTGTAATTGTTATCATCCCTACTCTACTGTAAATATTTTGTGGTATTTCACTGCCAATGCAAATTACTTCAAGTCTTCCCGCCCGCTGCAGAGAATCTCTCTAAATTGAGAGTAGAGTCTCTCATCTTCCCGTTCCCAAGGCTAGCCCCGAGAGAAGACAGCCTTCCGAAGCTTGCTTAATAGTGGGACCATAGGCGCGTAATAAGCCGTAAAATTATCCGTGATTGTCTCTATGAAAATCGCCTCTTTCGCCACAGTACCCAATTTCAGCTTTGCCAACTCTTTCATCTTCACAGTGTTCCATTTATCGAATTCCTGGACCACCCTGCTCTGATCCGGTCCGTTATAGTGAATACATAGCCAGAATATAACCCAGAAGAACGACTCTAGGTCATGCATGAAAGAATGCTGCTCCCCTAGAAGTGCACCAATGGCCATGAACGCTCTCGTACCCGTCTTCCCTTTTGCTCCTGAGGCGCCTTCCCGTTGCTCTCTAACAGCGAGGTCCAGGTCAATCAAAAATGCTCGCCAGGAGGGGTTCCTGTCGTCCTCATTCACCATGAGGTTGTTGATAGAGATATCCCTGTGGAGAAGACCAGCTCTGTACAACAACTCATGTCCTTCGACGCAGCCTTCCAGCGCAGAAAGTAGCGCCTTAGGGGAGCTTACCTTATAAATTAGCTTTCCATAGTCGCGAAGAACAACTCGCCGGTGCACCCGGTTTATGCTTGCGTTTGCTGGAGACGCGGGACGGGATCGCTTAGTCGGCGGTAGGGCGGCATCGGTATCACTCGATGGTCGTTTCACACCAGCGCTGCTACTTCGCTCTTTGCGAGAAACAGACGTGTTCGCACTTGACTGTGGCGTCGCACGTCCCAGTCGATAATTGGCCGCTTTCATGACGTCCAGACCCTTTCGAATGCTTCGTTGAATGTCGCCATTGACACCTTGTACGCGAACCGTCTCGTGGTGGTAATATCGGGCAATGTTAGCGACGCCTCTCTCGGTCGCGTCTCGGAGGAGTTCGCCCTCTTCGTCCCGATCTGGGTATTGCCATGAGTCCTTGATAACAAGAGGCCTCTGCGGATCCTCCTTTCGATGTGCTCTCCAACAGACTGTCGCCCGACCGGCAATACAAGGTGCTCGCCTCATGACCTCGTCAATGATAAGACGCTCTATTTTGTCGTTTCGTTCAATGTCGATATATTTCACGTCGCCAGATGCTCTAATGGTAGGGTCGAACCCAAGCATCTCCTCGTTCATCCACATAAATCCCAGGATGGTCGTCACAAACTGTAGTCCACCATCCTCCTTATTAATGTCAAATTGTTCGGAGGCGACGCCCCTAAGCCGGTCGAACTCCCATACCCTCATCAGAGACCCGCAGAGCGTAAAGCCCAGCACGAAGCGACGGGTCTCCTGGGCCCCGAAAACTTCTCTCGCGTACCTTGCAAGGTCAATCCATGCAATCGATGCTGTGTCCGCCTTGGGGTTGCTTTTCAGTTCGCCGGCAACGAGGATGTGTGACCAACGATATCTTGAATCTTTAGAGTTAGTGTTGTATGTGATATCGCTATTAACAAAGCCGATATCCATACTGCGTTTGCCTGTGGAGCCAATCAAGGGAGTCCTGGGCCGCGCTAACAGTTTTCGCCGAGTTGTTGGAGTTGGAATGCGGTCGCTTGCGAAGGCTTCCAGCTTTGGGATTATGCCACCAAACCAAGCCAACACTTCGCTCTCTTTGGCAGTTGCTGGCCATCCAGTCCAACCGTCAGTAAATAGTGGATGATCACCTTCGGTACACCGGCGAAAAACGGTCTCAGAGACCCTGTCGAGGTCCGACACATCTCCAAAGAAAACTTTGTGGAAATTAGGAAGTCTAGCATAGAGTGGCCCGAGCTCCAACTTAAGGATTGGGTCTATATCCTGGCGGAACTCTGATGAGTTCACTGGGCCGCTCGTGTTCTGGCTCAATGGCGTTTGTTAGATCGACGAAGGTATTGGTCGGGGAGGCGGGGTGGATTCTGTGACAGCTTCGTAGAGATGATTCCAGATAACTGTATGGTTGGGAGTGTCGGCGACGGCCGACCTTAAGAGTGGCTTAATTCGGTCGGGTTCGAAATCGCCAGAGTTGACGGCGGAATTGAGCCGCAACAAATCATCGAAGAGGTTTTTGCCATTTCCACTTGAATGGAGCAGTCGAGCGGCTGGATGGATCTGCAATGTGGAGAGAAGGATGAGAACAAGATTCTGTAGCTCTGCATGCAGTCAGACAAGCCTAGCATCGAAATCAGCGCTGCCACACGCACCTTCCTGACCCAGATGCTCTATAGCACCTGGATCTGGGGAGATATTCTTGCCTTCACATATCGAATTGAAGGAAGCACGGAAGGTGTTGAGGCCATTTCCAATAGGATGTTCTTGGATGACCTTTGAGCGGTTTGATCCGTCATCGCATCGGATCTCTATCGGCGCTCGAGCTGGCCGATAAGACTATGACCCACTAGGAAAAGCGGTAGCGTGGTGCCTGGGCAGCGATTGCGGACAAGCTTAGGTAGCGAAGGTAAGGGAAGAAAAGGGCCCACCAATTCAAGACGTCTTTGTCACAGAACGTCCAGGCTTGTTTTTTCTCCTCTCCCCAACCGATCCGGCCACCCACCTACAAACAAGTTCGCATCGTCCATCGCCCGTCTATACTACCCCTCAATCGACTCCCACACATCCCTCTAGTATCAATTCCAGCGAAATCGTCCTTATGATCGGGCGCCCGTCAGTCTTCACATCCCAGGTACGTTGTTCTTTTTTCTGTGGCACGTCTAGCGTGAGCATGAATCGGTGAGATCATTTTCCCCCGCCATCAAGGGGGGGAAATTCCTCAGCTTTTGGCAATATTCCATGTCAACTGTGCCTTTTCGCTGCCCTGCTTCGGCTTGACACGCATCTACTCTGTCCTCATTTCATTCAATTGAGGTTATCGGGCTGACATTGTTGCCAATAGGATTATCTGTCTGGTACGACACACCCCGACCGCACTGACTCACCGCTCCGAATCACCCCTTCGAATCCAGCCCATGACGTCGCATTTGCTAACCTTCATCGGCTTACAGATCACTTGTGGAGGTCTCTAGCATTCTGAGAGCCTTCTGAGATTTTACTGAACCATATTTGCTCTTTGGACAACTCCAACCATGCTTTCCCGACTTACGCTCAATGCTGCCAGGCCAGTTCGTAAGCTCTTCGCCGTGGCCCCTGCCAGCGTGGCCTTCCAAGCCAGGTTCCTCTCCGAGAAGGCCATTCCCACTGGCACCACGGGCAGGAAAATGCCCGTTGATCCCCGTCGCGAAACAGCGGAGGCAACCAAGATGCCTGCTACCCTCACAATCCAGGTGTGTTATAGCCTATAGGCCATTACGACGTCCTGGCCCTTGACTGACTGCGGATATAGGGAGGGCCCGTCTTTCAAGGCACAGCGTTCGGCGCCAATGCCAACGTGAGCGGAGAAGCTGTGTTCACGACCTCGCTCGTTGCCTACCCGGAGAGCATGACCGATCCTTCCTACCGGGGCCAGATACTGGTCTTCACCACTCCGCTCATCGGTAACTACGGCGTTCCATCGAACCAGCGGGATCAGTACGGCCTACTGAAGTACTTCGAGTCCCCTTACATCCAGTGCGCGGGAGTGGTCGTCGCCGATATCGCCGCCCAATATAGCCACTGGACGGCTGTAGAGAGCTTGAGCAAGTGGTGTGCTCGCGAGGGCGTTCCGATCATCTCTGGCGTTGATACCCGGGCCATCGTCACCTTGCTCCGCGAGGAGGGCTCCTCCCTTGCCAGGATCTCCATGGGGGAAAGCTACGACGAGGATGAGGACGCTGGCTATACGGATCCCGAACAGCAGCATCTCGTCTCGCACGTTAGTACGAAGGCCCCGTTTCTGGTGGAATCGAAGGGCGCATCTTTGCATATTGCCCTTTTAGACTGTGGTGTCAAGGAGAACATTCTACGAAGTCTCGTCGCCCGAGGCACCTCCGTGACCGTTTTTCCGTACGACTATCCGATCCATAAAGTTGCCCAGCATTTCGACGGCGTTTTCATCTCGAACGGCCCAGGCGATCCGTTGCATCTGACGACCACTGTCCAAAACCTGCGGTACCTTATGGATACATCCAACATACCAATCATGGGCGGTACATTTGAGTTCACCCTCCCCACCACAGCAAAAAGAAACTAACAGACCAAGTATGTATGGGGCATCAGGTCATAGCGCTCGCTGCTGGCGCTCGTACCGTAAAACTACCATACGGCAACAGAGGGCACAATATCCCGGCTTTAGATCTTACAACAGGCGCTGCAATCATTACGAGTCAGAACCATGGTTATGCGGTCGATGCGAGCACCTTGCCCAGCGATTTCAGGCCGTATTTCATCAACTTGAACGATGGCAGTAATGAGGGTAGGGGACCTATTTTTTTGCCGACCCACTTTTTTGCGTAGTTTCTAACTGCGCAACAGGACTGATACACAAGGATCGACCCATCTTCTCTCTCCAGGTACGTGGAAGGCTTTGCCACTAAATGAAGGATGGATCCGCGCTGACATTCCTCAAGTTTCATCCAGAAGCTAAGGGAGGACCTGAAGACTCTGTTTATTTGTTTGACAATTACATCCGAGCCGTCCAGTCCTATAAGAACAGCCAGTCTGTTTACAAGGACAACCGGCCTTCGCAGTTCATGCTTGATATCCTCAGCAAGCAGCGCGTGGGTGCCCAGCCCCTAAGGCAGGCAATCGGTGCATAGGTGAAACGAGAGAAGCAGCCTTGCGGAAAATGCCCAGTACGGTATGATGACGGGCAAGAACAAGCAAAGGGAACGCGCATATGTAGCAGGGAAGATCATGGATCTTGGATTCTTCAGAGGTTGCCTTAATTAGCTAGTTGCTGTTTTGATTGGGAATGCTAGCTAATTTTCAATATAAGGTCTCGCTGCCTTGTAAGTCTCGAGATGTTCTCTATGTGATCCAAATCCGCAGCCCTGGACCCCCCACCGGTATGCTGCCATGGGCAGAGTACTTGGGGGGTCGACTAGATTAGACCCCCCAAGTAGTCACAACGCGACGGCGACGCGCATGCTCGATAGGCACACAGCGTTTGCTGTATTCCCTGGGAAATCCTCCTCCCTTAGCACCAGTCAGTAATGAAATTCACTTGTTTTCTTCCTTCTCCCTCTTCTGCTGTTCTTACATTTTCCTCGCTTACTCTTCATGATCCCCATCTCAAAACTCCGTTCACTAAATGAAGAAGACCTCCATCCGAAGGTGAAGCGAAGGTGAAGCGAAGTTGTCTGTGGCTATAGGTACAACCGTACTTCGCAGCTGAATGGTGAAAGATTTTCTCAGTTAGCAACCTGCCTACACTCACTTCTCACTTAGCATACGCAGAAGACCTTGACCTTTCAATATCACCACAAAGACCACTCCGTTCTCCTTGATCAGCTGGGTCTGTGTTCCAGTTTTCCTTTCATCATAAAGGGGGCAAAATAATCGTCAAGTCGTCTTATTTCAGCCTAGCATCAGATTCATCAAGCCACTACAATGGCAGGACGAGACGCAATCGATTCAGATCTGGTGAATCCGAGAAAGCGAAAACGCCTTTTGAATACCGCCAGCACCCGATATGATAGAGACAACAGCGAATCCGGAGTGAGTTACCGAGCTCATGTAAACAATTCAGCGAAGCTAACGCGTAGAAAGGAATCGAGTCTGTTCGTCGCTGACGAGGACGGCGGTGGCGGCGACGTGATGGTAAGCATATACAGCATTTTTGGCAGACAATGGGATCGGAACGAGCTAACAGATTGGAAGATTGTCGATCGCTCACCGCCAGAAGCTACAGAGACAGGCTCTCCCGATCTTCTGTGCTGTTTGTGCGGTGAAGAAAAGCCCTCTAAAAACTTCACGTCCCAGTTTCCCGAACCAGTGTGCACCGATTGCGAACCGTTGAGCGACCTCTCCTAGGTAGTCAGGACGCACGAGGTGGCATTTGACAGGATGACACGGCTGCAAAAGAGACTGAAAGAGAGGGCCGAGAAGATCGGCCGGATTTCAAGGGCGAGATACAACATCACGGCACAAGAAAGTGCCGAATTTCTTCAACTCCTGCTTCGCCATATGAGGCAATGGCTGAAACATTTCAAAGCAGACCTTTTGGATTCGAAGATATTCCTGTCAAAACCTTGCGAGTTCTCTGAAAAGGAAAAGTTTAGCCGGCGGCACGTTACGGATGGGCCTTTAGTCCTATTCCAGATCATGAAGGACATGCAAGCTTACAAGCGACAATGGGAAGAGATGTCATTCAACAACTTGGACCCAGACGAGCTGCCTCCTCCCGCATTCATCACGGAAAAGCTCGTAGATCTCATCAAGAAATGTCCTGTTGTCCAACGTTCTCCGGGAAGGTTTAACAGGAGGGGTGAATTCGTAAGCCCTCATCGAACCAAACGCCTTTACGACCACAACTAGCTTTTGGAACACATTGGTGATCGTTTTATTGCCTACGGCGCAAGGGAAACGTTGTCTTTTACACGGAGTTCGGTCAGGCTGAGGCATGGTCCAGTCTCGGCGGCTGTCACGAGGGAGGACCTCGAGGCCGAGCCTGAGCAAGATCTTGGCGGTTTCCTCTGCGGCAAAGTCAACGGAAAGAAAGCAAGAAACGAGCGCAACAATCTTCGCAGCATTGCCTCATGTGATGAGGGCCAGTTGCGCGCTGCAACAGGCCAAGGACGATATTTTCGCGGCGTTGAGAGCGTTGCCCTTGAGTCAGCTAGGGTGGGCTTACGGATACCGCCATTGTCTTGCTGATCGAGCATGGACGAGGCGTCTCGTTAAAGGGTATATCTGTGACGATGACCGCGACGTGCTTGCCCGCATAAGCGACTTTTGGATGAACAGGCCCGACCCTGAACACAGCCTCAACACAGGGGGCGGGCCTCATAGGGAAGACGACATCGACGAAGTGTCTAACGACGGGGAATTCGGGGATGCTTTCTGCAAACCCGAGAAGCTAGAACGTAGGGTTGTATACCCAGACTTGATGGACACCGCGAAAGAACTCCTTGGAGAATACCCAGAGTTCTTTCAGCTTCTTCTCGATGCGAAAGCTAGGCGTTGTCCAATAGGTCGTACGATATTTGAACCCATCGTACGACTTGCTTTTCGCGGCAAAATTCAGAGGCAAAGCAACTCTACCGGCGTAGTCATATCAGACCTCATCTCGCTATTGCCCGGCCACTCGGTCAATAGATTTTTGTTGCACGATGCGATCGAGGCTCCGTGCCGCCCGAACCCCAAGCACCGCGTCGCCTCTCCGCAGGCTATTGACGAGTTTCTGATTGGAAACCCACGGCCCATTGAATCATTCTTCAAAGGCGATATCCCAGATGGCGTATCTCAGCCCCCGAATATCTTTTTTCTCCTCCCGCCTGATGAATATCCTCAAGAGTTGGCGGTGACTGCCCTGACAACTACCTATGCCAGCACCATCATCGTTGGTATCAAAAGCCGAGGCGCGGATCAAGACTCTAACTTTCAGACAATCCTAGGACTAATTTGGAAAGGGCTCTTCTCGGGTAAGCGCAAGCTTGCCCAGCGGTTCATGTATCTAGAGCTCGACGGGAGACCCAAGCCAGAAGTCTCCTCCCTGCTCATCAGAACCGCCCTTGAAATCACCAAACTACACAACTTACCAGATTTTTTTAAGCTAGCGACTGGTCATAGCAATGATCAGCAGAAGCGCTCAAGAATTGAGCGTTGGGTTAAGCAGGGAGGATTATTGGATGTCTACCGCAAGCGAGCTGCCGGCGAGATCTGCAGATACCCGACCTCATTCGGTCCCCTTTTGCTGCCAGGACAAGCTGACGCCAGTGTTCAATCGGAGGAGCCGTTGGTGTCAGATGGTGAAGACTTCTCGACCAACAACGAGTTTAGCGACGAAGAGGCTAGCTTGGATCTCCAGGAAGATGGCAGTGCACCGGACTTCGATGATGGCGACTCCTCTAGCGGTGACTATATGGATACTGTCACTACAGAGTTCAACAATCTTGACATGAACGACGGGGTCAGAGTGGAAGAGGTTGTCTGTCGTGTATTTGACAAATACCCAGATCGAAGACCTCATTTCACAATATCCAGCGAAGACGAGTCGGGGATTTTGCACTCACCAGATGGTCGAGATTCACATACACAGCGTCATGAGCACCAGGACACGGCAGACCCTGAAATTCAAGCTCGTATTTCCCGGCATAGACATTTCTTTCGAGAAATTGTGTCGAATATCGCCAAACTATGCCTCATTTCGCACGACATAAAATGTGGCGGTGGTCTCAACATGGCCACGTTTTTTGATCAGGCTTGGTTGATGTTTTTGGCTGCGAACTCGTCGGAGGAAGGCATCAATCGCCTCTTGATCTTACTGACCGATTTCGCGTTTCACAACAAGGCGACTCAGTACATCCTTGGCCGAGAAACGTGGCCGAAAACAATGTTCGACACACTCCCTGCGCTTGCGATTAGCCAGCCGGAAGCAATGTCTAGGAATTATGGTCAATACATAGGCATAGCCCCGATGCCCGATGGGAATTATTGGTTCTACGCCGGAAGTGCGACCAAAGTAACACCTAGTGATGACGGCCTCACAGGTATAGCTGCGAGGATGCACCTTGGCCACCACGCAATTCTCAACAAAGGGAAGGGGTGGATTGACAAAGCGAGGCGTGAAGGACACATGAATGTGCATCTGGTACACGAGAAGATAGCAGCTTCCGCCAGATCATTCTTCATCTCAATGCTGGAATATCCACCACAGAAGACGTCACGACTGGACTGTTTAACGCGTTGTCTTTGTATGCTCTCAGAATGCGTCGCCATGGCCTACTTAGACTTGTGCACGGGAACAACAGAGATAGGAAGCAAGAATCCGTTTCTCCAACGGACTGCGAAACTTGCACCTCTACTCCAACCTCAGGGTCTAATCCGTTTTAAAAGAAAACGGTTATATTAAGTTCTATTTATACATTTTTACTACCTACTAGAGTCGAACCGCTTAAAGTTCCGTTTCTCTCTCCATAAAATTATGCACAATGCACATGGGGCGTTGCACAGTCACCTGACTGATAACTGGCTGAGCCGAGCCTGAGAAAAAGCAGCAAGTGCGCTATATACCAATTTGGTGCGTGCTTGGCATTTTGTAAAACCTAGAACCTAGTTAGTCTCGAAAAGCCCCGCGACGATAAAAAAAAACCAGCCAATTGTGTCGTACTCCGGGGTAGCATTAGGATCGCAAGGGTGTTGTTGGGCAGTATGACGTAGGGCAGCGACAGGGGCAGCAGCGGGTGAGAACAACCAATCAGAGGCCGAATTCCTCCCAAGAAATAGCCTTATTAGTCGATTTCGCGGCAGCTGGGTTTGCTCAATACGAGATGGGGATAAGCTGCATATGCTGTGCACCGCCGTTGTCTACGAGATCCCGTATTGAAAGGTCCCTCCCTTATGATAGGTAGGTAGGGTCATAGTCAGTATGCCGACTCACGATGCAGGGTCTGGACCCTTCTCTGCCTTATTTTTCTGTTCTGACGGGTAAATCGAGATCGAGTGTGAAAAGAGCCGTGATGCAACCAACATGGCGTTGGAAGACTCGAACAGCTATACGATGTAGCATTAGGAAGCAGTCGAAACAAAGAGATGACCTCATCGTGCTCTAATCTGTACCACGATGGGAGATGCTCCCCTCCATATCCCCGGGTGCGTGGGCAGTGTCCGGGTGCATGCAGTTAGGGCCTGGGGTAACCATAAGATCCTTAGCTCTGAAAAACAAATCATCTTGGCCAAAAGGAGCCTTGATCATCCCACGATGTTGCCCAATTGTGCGTTGCCATGCTGATTACGATGTTCTCGAGCTACAAACAGAGACACAGCGATCATCAGCGCAGATAACCATGTCCCCCGTAACCAATCGCCAGAGGAATACGGGTATTCCGGCATGCGCCCTCGGTGATTCACAGGTACGAAGTACAGAGGATGAGCGGTCTGCATGCATGTTTCTGCTCGTTGTCCATCGTCATCGCTTGCATGCCTAATGTAGGTACCTAGTATCAGAGGTAAAGTAAGCCGTAGGTAGGTAGTAGGTAGTAGGTGTGTATCTCTATGTTTATTTAGACAACCAACCATATTAAATATCTGGCCTGCCTACGTCCCTATGATTGATAGGCTTGACCATTATAATGCCCTCTCCTCGGACATTCTGTGCCACACCAACAGCCCCGTCTTCATATCCTCAAGTTATTTACGACAAAGATTAAGTGTGACGTAGAGTCAAACAAAGAAATTACGTATCCCCAGCCGACGTCGGTTTGCTCATATCTGGACATCCTCATCATCACCACCCCACCTCATCTTATATCAACAACACCTGTGAACCACGAACAGCTCCGTTCTAGCTATCACTACCGCCTAAAAAACATCATTGTCAACCATACCATCCTGCAATTTTATCTCTACACCTACCAATTGTCAAGATGCAGCTGTCCGGAGTCATCATCACAATCATCGCAGCCGCAAGCTGTGCATCGGCTCTGCCCAAGCCAATCACGGCAAAGCGAGCACTCGGAGGTGTAAGTCATCTCCCTAAAACCACCATTCCCCCCCTCTTGCATGTGAATACCCAAGCGACTGTAATCCGAGATGCATCCAATTCCATACACACCAGCTAACCCGTTACCTATTCCCCAACACATAGATCCTCATGTGCCAAGGCGCCAACGCGACAGGCCTCTGCCACTACGAGACGTACACGCTAGGCGAATGCCACGAGGTGCCGAAGGAGTTCTGGCAGAACACGCGGACCTTTGCGCCGGACGGCGACAACTTCTACTGCTGGCCACGAGTGTAAGCTTTCCCCTCCCCTCCCCTCCCCTCTCCTTCTCTTCTTACCTACCCGAATCATCACATCATCAAAGACAAAGAAAGAAAGCCTATGCTAGTCTAACACGACATGGCAAACAGTGGTGTATGCGACGACATCTGCACGTCGCCGACGGGCTGCACCTTCGGCGGCGCCTTCTACTTCGACAACCCGGCCAAGTACGACCTTGCTAAGATCTCGTGGGACAAGAGCCTGGTGTCCTTCGACTGCCACAAGAACGAGACCACCACGGCATGATGACGCTTCGATCGACGAGAGCATCGATGCCAGTCCTATGACCGGAATTGGCGTATGGGTGCTCTATCAGCCGACATCGATGCCGGGATGGCTTTGGCGCTTTGCTAGGAACGAGACTCGTGGTGCATAAGACGCGCGCGCTACGCTGGCAGCACAGTAATAAGAAAGGACACTGGGTTAGGAGTTAATTGGGCGACACTTTGGCGATGTGTTCTGTTTCGCACTACACTGACTAGCTGATTGACTGATTGATTGATTGATTGATTTGGGATGGGGCATTGCGATACTGTACAGCAACAGGCGTTTCGGGAGTGGGTAAAGAACTAGATACCTTAGCACGAGCACTTTTTCCGAAATGAGAAATAACCGATAAAATATCTGCATTACCCTCATTTTTGACAGAGGAAAGAATCACTGGAGTGAAACAAAAAGCTGGACACATTATCAGCCGAATCCCCAAATTGATATTTCACAAGAGTTTTGAGGGCCGTTCTTCTTATAAGTATTCCCTCAATATCCTTCCCCCGCCAAATCCAGTACTGTTAATCCCTTACTCCTACCGCGACATCTGAACGACGGCATCAGCCCAAGAAGCAGATTCTCAAAATAAATTGAGCAATTATGAAGTGTTACTTTATCCCGTGCTGCCCGACCACGGTAGTTTGCCGTCCCTTAGAACGATCAAGACGCTCAGGATATTCCCGTCGCCGAAGAGCCGTTCATAGATGGGTTGTTCGGTATACCCCCACGACCCAGGGTGCGCAAGCGGTGTTGGAGTGGCAGATTGGCGCCTGGAGGTCTGGTGAGGAAACTCTAGACTTGCTCAAGAAATTTGTCATGACGTTCGAGTTCATAGATCGGGGGAGGGTGATGACCCCACGGACTATATTACATGTCTCGTCAGTTCCAACTCTCCCCCTTACCTCACACTGTCTCTAATTCTGACGTATCTCTCGGCAACTCTTTCGAGGGCCCTCGTCCTAAGTGGAAGTAAAACGGTCCGCATATGGCATAGTAGCTAGCGTACAGCGGTCAAACAACCCGGGCTCATGACCAGAGGATCATACCACTGGACCAAAATGACAAGCACTTGACACCTGCTTGCTAGTAGTGTAATATAACTGATTTTCTTCCGTTTGCTAGGATAATCAGTTCGTGTTCGTTGTTTCTAATGAAATCGAAAGTTCAAATTAGATCTATCCAGTATTGGATACCTCTATATAACTACGTGTGAGGGGGCAACTATAAAACATCATCACCCCGTCATCCAGAAACACGATAGTGTCACGGAGAAAAACGACGCCGTTAATACTCCGTGGAGTATTAACGATATATATAGGCCCCACACCTCCGCGACAGATAGTAATAGCCAAACCAAAACGACGTCGCGCACATCGACCCGCCAATACCCAAGACAGGGTTCGACATCGCCAGCTCCGCCGTCGTCAGCCCATCCCGCTGTGCAAGCTTGTCGCAGGAATCGCCCGGCGCCGCACGGTGCCGCCGGCCACAATCCGACGGCATTCTACGCTGGGTGTACTCGGCGGCTGGGCCGAGACGGGAGGCCCAGGCTGCGGCGAGGCCGGTCTTTATATTGACCTGTCCGCTGACCTGACAAGGTTCTTAACACCACCTGCGAGTATTTCCCCTATTTTCATGTTGCCCCCCCTAAACACACAACCCAGTGTTAGGGCACATATAATTATATTCTGTCGCGAAACCTTTCAAGTCGGGCCCTTGATGTTGGAATTTTGCATTCTCCTGGCGTCGAAGTTCTAATGAGACCAAGCCCGATAGCGTGAAGATAATGGTTTTTCGAGAGTTATAAGTAGTGATGTGACCTTATGCGTAGTTCCTTTACCCCCTCCAAGCTCTCGGCCCTCTTATAAGTAACGGAATGTTACATTAATCGAACTTTCTCTCTCTATCTAACAAATACGCGCATCTCACGCGACAAACTCCTTAATGCCGGTCGTTGCACGCTTATCAAATGATGTGGTAAGCGCCAATCTACAGCACACTTTAGGGCACTCGGTTTAGAGATACCTGGTACTTGTATTGGGGGAGCGTGAGCCGAAGCAGGCTAAGTTTACACGTTGAAATCGAGGATCTGTGATACGTATATATTGCAATTAAGCCTTGTAAACTAGCCTAATACTGCGTAAAGCTAAACATAAAAAACAAAAAACAAAAACAAACTGTCTACCTATCTAGCTAAATAGCTAGATAGGTAGATAGTTTTAAGGAGGTGGGTAGGTAAATCGCGAGTTGTAACTAATCCGATTGTGCCTCGAGAAGTGTGCGTTGTGAGGTGAAGTTGTGCGGTGGGGCACCTGAAGGTCTGTAGAACCACTTAGGCAGCATTAAGTGGCGTTTGCAGCCCTGAGGCTGGCCATATACCCCGCACGAGAAGAGCAGAATTCGAACTATTCTGTAGTAAACTGATAAACATTTCGGCATAGCGTTTCCCTGATTTTTAGTTCCTTGGGCCCGCACCTGGCAGCAATATAATGAGACTCGTCAATACACGCTCCTTCAATCTAGTAGATTTCTCCGGGAGTGCGATCCCAAAATATGCTATATTGTCCCATACCTGGGGGGAGGGGAAGGTTTCCTTCCAGGAATGGGACGATAAAGATCTAGCAGCTAAGAAAGCCGGCTACAAGAAGATTATCGCTGCATGTAAGCAAGCGCAGGCAGACAATCTGGAATACCTTTGGGTAGATACAAACTGTATGAACATACACACAGTCACACACACACACAAAAGGACAGCCCAGAGCGGACGGAATAATCTGATAAAGCTGCAGGTATCGATAAAAACAGTAGCGCCGAACTCTCAGAGGCCGTCAATTCAATGTTCGTATGGTATGCCCGTTCTGATCGCTGTTATGTTTACTTGGCAGACTTCGTTCAAACCCCATCCTCCAACGCTGAAATCGCTGAACCTGCTGTATCCTCTGGGCTAGCCACATCCTCTGAGCCCCTTGACATAGAGCAGCTACGTCAATGTAGGTGGTTCACTCGAGGCTGGACACTACAGGAGTTGCTAGCACCCAAAACTGTTATATTCTTCGATTTGAATTGGCAGAGGTTTGGTGAGAAAGGAGATGAAAAATTTCGGACTCAATTATCTGAGATTACCGGAATCGACGCAGAATGTTTGGAGAATCGCCACAGTATCTTCACCGCTAGCGTATCGGCGAGAATGTCGTGGGCCGCTTCCCGTAGGGCGGCGGGGGAAGAAGATATTGCCTACTGCTTGTTGGGCATCTTCGGGATTAATATGCCGTTACTTTACGGGGAAGGAAGACGGGCTTTCTTGCGCCTTCAGGAAGAAATCATCCGAATATCAAACGACCAAACGATTTTTTGTTGGAGTTACCCAAACGAGGCCAGAGTTGGCGAGGCTTGGGACAGCGTTCTAGCTCCTCACCCATGCGTATTTGCTGGGGGTGGGACATATATCCCAAACCCTTATCGTAGCATCGGCTATTCCTTGACGAACAACGGACTAGAAATTCCTCTAGATATCATTGAGATCGATAACGACTATTCTGTTGCGTATCTGGCCGCAGTGACAGTAAATGGAAACCAGCTAGCACTTATACTTCGGAGATCTGGCGATATGCAATGCCGCAATCCTCGCGACAGACTGCGCTCGATTCCGTTCAATCGTTATGATGCGGGTTAGTAGAAATCCTTTCTGTGCAATGTTATGATTAGTCTACGTACTAATATTACCTGCTTTTGCATATTATAACAGCTAATCGTTACCTGGCAGTATGCTTGAGAAATATTCTATTCAGTTATTAGACACCCACTGAGACTCCTAATTAATCCCCTGATTTATCCAGCAGCGGTTTCGCCATCAACAATTTCGACTGAAATACCGCACCACCCCAACTTGGGCCGAGTCTGAGACGCTCTGGCCTCTCCAACAGCCTCACTCTTCCCTTGTTTTACTTCCGTTCGACGATAAAGTATTCGTTTTTTCCTAGAGCAACCGTCACGGAGGAAAAACGACGCCGCCAACACCCCGTAAAGTACTAACGGTATATATGCATACGGTCCGCCACAGCAACAAGAACGGCATTGAACATCCACGTCACAGTTTACACGAGCGTGGCATAGGGTCTATACCCCTTAGCGGCGACTACGTAAATTCGCTGGACGACAAACACGACTCGAGGTTTCCGTGGTTGATGTCTTTTCTAGCAATCACGTACTGTCAATTTCCCAAAAGCCAATCAAGCCTGTTGGAGAGATCCTCGCTGCGCTTAGCAATCGGGAGTTCTTGGATCATGAGTCAAGGACTTTCCATCAAGGATATGTTGATATTATTGACCCCGGCGAAAATGACAGATTCATTCTAGCTGGTGTAATACCGGAGGGGTTCGCTCCAGAGGAGTGAAGTAGGGTCGCAGGTACGTCGCTGGTAGCTAGAGGTATAGGGTAGGGACTCGGTATTATTGAGTCCTGAGCCCTTCCCAGCTAACTGGGAAGGCTTTAGACCTTTACATAACTGAGTCTTATTCTATATCCATCGGAGGGGGTACCTTCTATCCTGTGACGTAGGCTTGTGATCAAGGGCTTGGAATGATACTCAAATTTTAATGGTCTTCAAGGGGGGTCAAGGTGAGCCATGAAAATCCCGTCTCCTCTCTAGCCAATTGGGAGATCCAGAGTCTATACGTAGGTACTTAGATATACCTACTGTAAGCTGGCGGGCTGCGCACAGCCACACTCAGCCACCCTTAGATACATGTATTATCCCACTAGGCCGCATAGGGACCTACTGTAGGTAAGCTCGGGATTCGGAGTTTTGTTGGGGTTCGAGACCCTGGCTATGACGCACCCAGTCTCTTAGCCGTGTGGGGTTATCCACTTAGATCGCTGGAGGGGTAAAGACGAGAGCTCTCCAGACAATCTCAAACCTTTCGACCACTGTAGTAGTATTGTTATCAAAAGCTACTTATTAAGAGTCTAGCCCCAAACTGCCGAGTCGGAGACTCATCCAATGGTAGTCGAGGGAGGGGTGATGAAGAGAGCGCGGGCCCAAGAGCTGAAACGTACCGCATCCCGACGCACCGGCGGCCGCAGCAACCCACGATCATCGGACAGAGTTGGGTAGATGGGTAGATAAATAGATCAACCGGTGGGACGACATGCACCCTCTATCTAGATAATATCTCTTCTAGAATTTAATTATTTATATCGCGGTCCAGAACATCGATTAAGTAGCACCTTCGCATCGAGATATTACCACCTCGTCTCGTCATCGCGTACCCCTCCTCCATACCCTCCTCCATATCGCCATATCGCAACTCCCCCACCATTCTATCTAAGGTACTTATACCCAAATCAAATTGAAAACCGACCTGGGTACCTACACAATCCTTAACGCTAGACGAACAACAAATCAAAAATGGCCTTCGAAATCAAATCCCGAATCACCACCTTCGGCGGGGAGCTCCTGAAGCTGTCGCACCCATCCAAGACCACCAAGACCCCGATGGCAGTATCCATCTACCTCCCGCCATCCTCCAAAACCAGCCGCGTGCCCGTGCTCGTCTACCTCTCCGGGCTGACCTGCACGCCGGACAACTGTTCCGAGAAGGGGTTTCTGCACGCGACCGCGTCGAAGCGCGGGATCGCCGTCGTCTACCCGGACACCTCGCCCCGAGGCGCGAATATCGCGGGGGAGGACGAGGCCTACGACTTCGGGAGCGGGGCCGGGTTCTACGTGGACGCGACGCGGGAGCCGTGGAGTGCGAACTACAACATGTACAGCTACATCACGAGCGAGCTTCTCACCTCCCTCTTCGAACCCTCCGCTTCCCCCGCCGAGGTCGACCTCGCGGAGAAGCTGGACAGGACCCGCATCAGCATCACGGGGCACAGCATGGGCGGCCACGGGGCGCTGACGCTCTACCTCAAGAACCCGGGGCTGTTCAAGTCCGTGTCCGCGTTCGCGCCCATCAGCAACCCGTCCAAGTGCCCCTGGGGAGAGAAGGCGTTCGCCGGGTACTTGGGGTCCGATAAGGACGAGTGGAAGAAGCACGACGCGACGGAACTCGTAAAGGGGGAGAACTGGAAGGGGAAGGACCTCAGGGCGCTCATCGATGTCGGCACCGGCGATAACTTTTACAAGCAGGGCCAGCTGCTTCCTGAGAACTTCGAGGCTGCGGTGAAGGAGGCGGGTGTTAGCGGTGTTACGGTGCGGTATCAGAAGGTCAGTTTTCACTTTTCTTTCCTTCTGCTTCTTTCCTCTCTTTATGTTGCATTCTTCCCTCATTCCTTTTTCCTTTCCTCATATGTTTCGTCTCTCAATGGTTCCGGCCTCTTACCCAATGTATCAAAATAAACAGCATCCAGGCATGCTCTAAACTAACCGCAAAACACACCAGAACTACGACCACTCCTACTACTTCATCTCGACCTTCGCGCAAGACCACGTCGAGCACGCGGCCAAGTACCTCCTCTAATCTGACCAACCAATGACTACACCACCCGCCACAACCCACCAGCAAAACACAAAAAGAGGCCCCATACGTCCGATCTGAGTCTTTCCAATAGAATCACAAAATTCGGAGGAGGGAGACAAAAGAAATCTGCCAGCGCAGTCGCTCCAACCGCGACCAACTAGTTCATCCGCCTACCTATCTTGTGTGTATGCGTGTATGTAGGTAGAGGACTTAGCCTAGTGCAATGAAACAGAGACAAAACACACTCGTAACGTACTTACATAACATTTCACTGAGTATTCAGTCACACATGATTAATCAAGCCTCTCATCGTATCATAATTCTAATTCTCATTCCTGAATATGTTCTCATGCCCATTCCCTCTCTATCCCTTCCTGTATGAAACTCGAAAGCATATATGGTATAAACGCCATGACTATGACCATGAGGTGACTAGTATGACCATGTAATAGATAGTAGATAGTGGTAGCTGTGTGGGATATCATCAATCACGCCGAGACAATACGTCAACTTCAACCCAACGACAGAAAAGCGGCTTTGCTTCCTTCCTTGCTTGCTTGCATGCTGGCATGATGCAGAACATTTCACAACAAACCCCAATTCCAAGTTCAAAATAAAAAGAAGAAATCATCAACTCCTCCTCCTCCCTACATCGACCACCTCCCCGTCCTTCACACCTGCCTTCCCCTCACCGGGATCCGTCCCCTCGCGACGTATGCGATGAAAGGCGAGCTTCTGATACCTCGAAAGACTCTTCCACCAGTGCTGACCGGCCTCGTGCTCGGCGACGCGTTCGAGGAGCTCGGCCGTCTTGACGCGGACGTCGCGATCCTTATGAAACAGGCCGAGCGCGAGGTAGAACAGGCCCGCGTGCGACTCGGGCGCCACCGTCAACAGTAAACAGATCTCGTCGTACGACCAGACCCACTTGGTAAAACTCAAATACACGTCGCGGCTCTGCGCCGCCGTCAGCCGCTGCGTGCGTAGCCGGTCGTGCATGTGGTGCAGGTCGAGGCCCTTCAGGGGGCGGAGGGTGTATATTTGAGCGAGGTCCTGTTTGGCGGTCAGTCGCGAGTTGTGGGGTGGTTGGATAAAGATCGCGGCTCTTACCTGGATAAAACTGTAGTAGCTTCTCGTGTTTCTCCAGCCCTCGATCCGGTACACGTTCCCAGCCAGCTCTTTCTGCTTGGCCGTGTCGTCTGCCCAGACGAAGCCGTGCCCACCGATGATTTGCTCGTGTCCGTCCCCTCCGACGTGCAGCGCGCTGGCGCCGTATACGCTCTCCTCGAAAGCTGCAGCTATGCGAGTAAACCTAACAACCCAGTCCCGCCACTTAGCTCGGATAACTCGTTCGCCATGCCTCGCCGCTATGCTCTTGACGATGTCGTTCATGAACACCACGTCTCCAGTCAGGTCGGTGGCAGTGTGGGAGGATCCGCCCAGCTGATTGGCGTATGATGGATTCTGTTGTTGGAAGTAAACCAGGCCCTCCGTGATGGGTGCTTGCTCAATCTTGCTGCTGATTTTCATTCGCCCGCTCGGGAGGTCACACAAAAGATCCCACCATTCCGGATGCATCTCAAACGTGGGATTTGTCACACCAGCAATGAAACCGGGGACGTTAAGTAGATCGTCGATCTTGGTGAGGTCGGTGTAAGGAAATGCGAAACGAGTAAAGCCCCTCAGCAAGCCACCAGACGCGAGAGCGCAGGCTGCCAGCACAGCTTCCGCCACCTCTCCAGAGGGCATGTTGTGGCCCAGAAAGATGATCCTCTTCTGTGTTAGCAGAGCATTGGCCAGCACCATGATGGGATGGGTGCCGGGACCATTCGTCGTCAGGTGAGGATGCAACGTAAACGGCTGCATAGACTTGGTGTGTGGCTCGGAGAAGTTCTGTATTAGCTTCACGAGGGAGAAATCCCCGACTGTCTCCGGCATGGTGGCCGTCGGGATCTTGACGGGGATGGGGATGCCCTTGTACATAATCCTGCTCTCGAATTCGTGGGTATCTCGTGGCACAGAGTAGGCAGTCTGGTTCTCAAGATACGCTTTGGTCCCGGCGCGGGATATACCCTGCGGCTTGGGAGGGCTTTTACTGGCATCGAACGGCTCGCCAACATGATGGGCGCCATCCTCAGCAATCCGCTTCTGGACCATACGCTCAAACTTCTCGACAAAAAGATCTTTGTTGTCGCTGGACTGCAGGAGATACTTCTCCAGCAGGCTGAGCTTGGGCATGAGAGAGAGGTCCATCTCATTGACGGCGTCGTACAGCATGGATAATGTTTCTGGGACTGGAGACTTGAAGTACTCTTCGAGGGCCAGTAAGAGGAGAGGCTGATGAACGGTTAGCATTGGCCGACACAAGAGTACCGTGCAGGAGTAGCGCCGCTGACAAACCTTGTAGATATGCAGGAACGGGTGCCGGGTGCATATGGCCATGGCCTTGACCACGGCCCCTCGCTTCACGGTTTTATCGTGTTTTGTATACACCAAGTTCAAGACATAGATTAAAGGCGGCCCTTCGCCTCCTTCCGGTTCGTCGTCGCTCGAATCGTCGTCGTCCCAGTCGTCATCCTCATCGTCCCTATCATCGTCGTCTCCGCGGCTGTTGTTTTCGTCGTCGGTCGCATTCTCCCCGTCGCCCAAGATGCCAGCTCCTCTGTCTCTTCTCCTTTTCCTCCGCCGCCGCCTAGCGTCTTTCCGTCTCTGGTCCTGGTCCTCCTCCTCCTGGTTCTGGTCCTTGTGTAAGAAAAATATGGTCCAGTCTTGATTGCGCGCGTGGGCCTGGTCGGGCAACATCAGCTCGGCCAACATGTGCTCGTCGCCGGTGATGGCGACGGGGAACTGGTGCTCCATGACGGGGCCGCGGTCGATGTCGAAGGACGCCACCAGGATATACTCGACATGGTTCTCGGGGGACTCTCGCGGGTACTGGGACCGCAGCTTTCTCGGGGATTGGGACATGGGATGGCTCTTCGCCAGGATGGACACCAACGAGTCCTCCGAGACTACGGTCTGGCTCGCGAGGGATGAGGTCTTCGACTTGGAGCTCGGGTGGGAGGTGCGGTCCGCGTCTGTCGTGGCAGGCTGGGGAGAGCGGAAGGGCCGTGAGGGCGGCGAGACACCGGAAGCCGAGTTGGAGCGTGACGAGGGGACGGATGAAAGGGATGCGCGCTGGTTGCCGCCAGAGCCATTGGCGAAGGATTGGTTGGTATTGGTTCGCGCCAGGTACGGCAGGGCGGTCTGCGTCGACGCCATGGTCGTGATGGACAGCCGACGTCACTCCAGAGCGCTGCACAGCTGTCTGTATGGGAGGGAGGCCCGGGCCTCTGCCGATGCGCCTCCGGGCGTTACGAACTTGGCACCGCGTGCAGGCACAGGCACCTCGCTAACGGCGACAACGATCGTCCAATGGGGCGCAACAATGGGCAATGTCCGGGGCAGTTGGCATGGGACAACCCGGCCAGTCGGAGTCGAATGGATGCTGTGACAGGACATGCAGCGTCGAGAATCAGGAATCAGGAATCGAGGTCAAGAACGAGTGCATGCACCCCTTTTTCGACGAACACGGACCCGCACAGGTGGAGAGCATGCGACAGCGACAGCGACACTTAGTAGACTGGGACCGGCGCGGACGGGGGAAGACAGAGAGAGGATATGATCAGAGGCTGGCTCTGGGGTACGTGGCCATGGTGACGGATCCTGCTTTTACGGCGCCGTCATGTTCATGTTTCAAGGCTCAGGCTCGGGGTTTTGTGTCGTGGTCAGGGGGGAGTCTCGCTTCGGCAGAGGGCGGCAGATGGGCGTGACAAGGGGTCGACGACGAGAGTACCTAAGTAGATGGGGGCCGGGGATGGAAATGTCGATGTTGCAGGGGGGCACGGCAACACCAAAATACGTAGTAGGGCACAATAGGGCATAATAGGGGCCACTGCTACCCCTCAAAGCCCCTCTATCAGAACTCCCCCGTTCTCCCCTGTTTTCACAGCGCTAAGTGACCCGCTGTGCCCGACCGTTAATGGAAACCTTTTAGTGCTCGGCGCCAGTGGCCTAGTTAAGGCCTGCTCCACTAACGAGGCACTATCGCAGACCCACAGAATGATGGCGGTAAGTTCCGTCCCTTTGAGTGCGTTAACTTTAGACTTATAAGCTTGATGCCGCAAAGCTTAAAAGAGTATTGGAGACCTGGAGATGCAAAAATATTAACCTCCTTCTCATTCTATCCTGGCTGGCCGTCGTTGGTCCTTATTGTGCAAGCCAAAAAACACCCCGACACGACTGAAACAGAACTTAGCCTATCCAAGTTCCTACAACAGCCTTATCCCGCTATCTATCCAGCCTTCATCCTAGCACGCGCCACCCGATTGCGCCCACAGGCGCCAGCCAAGCTTGCCAAGACTCCCTTCCATCCTATACCCAAATAGGCCTTTTCCGGATCGGGAAATTTCCTAACTGTCACTTTACAACAGTGCATGATGATTTACAGTACATATCACAACAGGCTTATCAGTAATAAAGGTGAGATCTGGTAACGAAGATCAACTAAAGCTGGTGGATACTTACATTAGAAGGCTAAGGGGCCAATTTTGGTACATTCTACTGCCACATCAAATGCCATGTGGTTTTCTAAAACATAAAACCATAGAATCCGAAGGAAAAAAATGAAAACCAAAAAAAAAATAAAAAAGGCTAAAGGAGATATTCTATAGCCTAGCCCAAACAGACAAAAGAAGCCAGTCTAACAGCGTCACCAATGCCTAGGTACATAATTGGTACAATAACAGCCCCGTTGAGACGATGGACCAAGCAATACTAGGTAGCTGTCCATGGCGTAGGAATCGCGATATCGGTCGTAAAGCTGGTAACAATCACCATAGTTCTCTAATATACCCCCGTTACTGGCGTCAGTACCTCTATGTAGCCATACTGCTAGGTGTTACATATAGTTTTACACATATAATGACCAATCACCTTGGAGCCTAACGAAAACACTTCAAAGTTCAAGTGATGAATATAACGCTGGGTTGTATTGCATGTGGCTGTGAATCGGCAACTGGGACCAAATCAATATTCGACCATCTGCACTGCATCATTAACACCACCCGGGGCAATGTATGGTTGGCATATGGATGCCCCGGATATATGTATATTCAGGCATCCAGCCTTCCTTTGAAGGCTTTGCTAAGCAAATATCATAGATCCATCCCAAAAAGTAAAATTATGAGTCATTTTTAACGTTGTATAATAGTTCAATGTTTTAAATACGCTTGGGTTGTGCTTCGAGAATCGATGGGAAATGTAGCAGGATGTAATACAAATGAGTCCTTTCTATCGAGTTACCTATTGTGAAGCTTCAACAACAAATCCCATCAATATGGAAGAAATTTGCCTCCAGTCTTAGGGCGACGCCACGAGAAGAGAGAACCTCTCTCACCGTTCGCCGAGACTCGACTCATTTCCCGTAAGGCTGGCAGAACTATCCGCCCCCTCCAAACTACTGGATTCTTCATGTGGAATGCTTTCGAGTGCCTTCCGGTCGGTTTTACCATGTGTGTTCGTCGGCATGTTGTCAAGGACAACGAATTGGGATGGCTACACGCAAGGGGATGCGGAGAGCTGATCTAATATTCCCCGTCGCGGTCAATGGCGTTCTGCCGTGACGAAAGACAACATAGGAAAAGCACTCTCTATCTCACCGGGCTCGATGCAAATGCCGCGGAGCTT
Source organism: Xylaria acuta (assembly GCA_022495125.1). NCBI lineage: Eukaryota > Fungi > Ascomycota > Sordariomycetes > Xylariales > Xylariaceae > Xylaria > Xylaria acuta. Next base: position 22,617 of record MU383145.1, on the reverse strand, counting down.
GATGTGGGTGTCGCCGCCGATTCTTCATCCTAGTAAAGGGCGCCATCCTCGCTAAGATATCCCTGCGATATCCGGTACTGTAAAGTTGATCCCATTTGGCATACAAATGTTGAGGCCTTGGGATGGAAGCCTCCCTGACTAGGAGGTTTAGCATCCGTAAATGGAGTCATCTATACCACTTGCGAGCTATATGCCGAACTACTCCGGATGAACAGCTTTCTATAGATATAAACGAAATTATTGATTAAATTTATTATTATAAGCATAGATGGGGACAGGTAATGAAGGCTGTAAGTTTGCTAACACTAACACATAGTATTAACGCATCTTCCCAGCAGTGGTTTAAAGTCTTTGTGCTCTCTTCTATTGATATTATCTCAAGGATACTATCTGTAGACCCCGCGCCATCTCTCCCCTTGGTTCCTCTTTAAAAAAATAAAAAAATATTGTCATCTCCTATATCATTTTCTAAGACGTTTATGTTCCTGTGAGCTAACTTAACGTTTCGTATTCCCATTTCATGAAAGAGGGCGAAGGGGCCTTCCCCACTCACGCGCTTCGCCTAATTGTACCCGGCTGCTAATATAGTCCTAGCCGTACGTCTAACAACTAAAGGCGGTCAAGTTCCCGATTTAGTCGGTCCTGTTTTGGCATTACTGCAGTGTACCTGTGTAGTATTGCAATTCTGTTCCATGAGAGTAGGCGCGACCTCGCTTGCCAACGAATCAACTCGCGACAACAAATATCTATTAAGTTTATGTGAACGTTACGTGGAGGGTGCCAATGTGAAAACCCCAGGGCACGAGGACTGGTACCGGTGTCGATATAAACCGGCTCTGTCCTGCTTCTAATTCTTGACCCACCATTATACAACGATAGCTTTCTGGGACGATGCATACAGGGCGGACTATTCCAAGGTCCCGCTGCATCAACTGCATGCCAAGGCACAGGTACAGGCACTGGAATCCGGATTCCATATTGATATCATATGGTTGGCATTCAAAATATTTCCGAACTAAATCGGGTGGTGATTTTTTGTTCAAAGGAGTGCTCTCCTATCTTCGACCGTACCCGGATATATAACTGGCTATAATTCTCCAAGACGAAATCTCGCTAAGTTGTAGTTAAAGTGCATCCAAGGCATCTCATCATGAAGTTCCGCCCATCAATCGTCATTGCCCACCTTGGAGTGGTTTGGTCATTGCCATCTCAGGCAGAGAGCCAGATCCTCTATGTTCCTTGTAGCAGTGATACTTGCAGTAGTGGCACTTTTAATACTGCTTATTGCTGCGAGAGAGCCCTACTTGGCAGTGTGTCAGAGTACGTTATCACTCTTTGTATATCCCTTTAGGAGCAGTTTGCCCTTCCAAATTCTAGACCATAGATTTGCATGATAATAACTAACTCTTAATGGGAACAGATGCCAAATACGTAAGGGCACATTGTTAATCATACGTCTCATTAGTACTGAATACCGTGCTTACTGACTGTTTCCATAGCCCTACTGCCCCTAAGCGACAAGAACTTCCAGGACCAATGTGCTTTTGTCAAGAAGACGGCCGTCTGCTGCATACCCCCTGCACTTGTGAGTTAACTTAGTGGTTGCGTATATTTTGGGAACTGGTGCTGATATCTGCAACGGCATAGCTTACGACACCAACCCTCTGTATCCCCTTACCGGCTTGACTCACATCATCCGAAAACAAGTAACCATTGCTGTAGCCTGATGAAAAGAGCCATGGACGATGATAAATTGCGCTCTATATCACCTAAATTCAGCGGGATACCACTAGACCATAAGCGATGACTACACTTTGTTAAATAGTCTTTCACCGTTAAAGAAGTTGTCAAATATGAACGTTTCCTTCTCACACAAGAAGCTAGTTAAGATTGCCCATAGTCATGTACTGCACAGTTTACTGACCAAAGTACGAATGATAAATTATTCCCCTAAACTTGCAACCGTAGTATGGCAGTTACAATGGACAGTGCAGATAAACACCCCTCACGGCGACTGCCTGGTCACTTTCTCTATCCCATCTACAACATCAATACACCTTGGCAACCAACGGTAGCTCTAATAACTATGCTTTAATCGTTGTAATGAAAATACTTGAAGAAGTATATATATTGGGCCCGGGAATCGTTTAGAGGAGCGGAGTTGTTTCAAAGGGTGGTCGGGTATGGAAGAGCCCGTCGGACTACCGCACCGCCACGGTGAGTCAGCGGACGCTTCGTATCGAGTGTTCCAATATTGCATCTTCTGGGAATTCATATATACTGGGAAAGTTATATAGATAGACTTTGTAGGAAGATTGAGCACCCTCCAGATCTCTCGTACGGCAACCTCTTATAGACTCGCAGGTACTCATGCGGAATGCCGTACAACAAAGGCTGCAGCCACTGGACCTCTTCGCTAATGACTTCCTGAGAAACCATCCTCGTTGAATGAGCGGCACAGAGTGTGTGATACGGAGCCTAGCCCTTGGACTTTCTTTACTAACGACTCTTTAGGATGTCGTCACTAAACTAGTGGCCTAATTAAAATGGCCGTAATGGTACTTTCTTGGCATACATGTCCGCATGGCTTCCTGGGCTGCCACCACCCTTGCATGAATCGCGTAGCACTCGAGCCTCCTTTACGCCTAAGAACCTCTACTTTGATGCCTCATTTAGGGATAACTTCGTGGGGTCACGGTGGGTGGGGCCTAATCCCTAGATCTCCTTCGCGTATCCCTTATTGCAAGTACCGCAAGACGTACATTATCTCGAACCCATGTCCGGATGACTCCTTAGGCAATCACCGCCATTGACGAGGTATACTATGATAGCCAAGGGCTTAATATTCGGACGTCTAGGGAGGTTACCACTAACCGAGTAGCCAACCAAGAATACATAAACTTTTCATGCGCCATTTCTGGATGCCTTCCCTGCAATGTTCCAACGCTCTGCTCGGTCATGCGTGAACATGACCATGGTGAGGAGTTTGGGACACAATACGGAAACCCGTACATAGGCCGTCCTGGGACTTGGAAGCCTCTTAATCAGGCGAAGCAAAGCCCAAAGGCGTGGATCACAGCCAGTAGAAGAGTGAGTGGTATAGTATGGATTGAAAATCGTCTACACTCTGAAGTCTCAAACAGTAAGAAGTCCTAGGCTGGCTGGAAAGCCAAAATCACCAAGTGATTGGGTAGCCAGGGGCGCATCATATAGGAAGCTGGTGATATGAGTACTAGAATTCCGCTCTTCTAAGTGCCTTGCGCTTACATAGTCTGACAGCCCGTATTCTTCACCTTGTCTCCGCTGATCAATTATGGCCAGGTATACTTACTTCTGTAGGTAGCTCTTTCACGGCACGGATTGGATTCGTTGGCACATCAACATTAAACCTCGATCTCCAAAATAATATTAAATTGCCATTCAAACGCGAAATTTATTCTTAGTCAATACGAGAAGTACAACGCCCCCTGTTTGCCACTTCTTGTAATTTTTCTAGCTTATATCACGCTCTCAAAATGCTAGCCACCCCTTTCAAGATTAATTTACTGAATACATGTGGTAACTTCGATAATCCAAGATATGGAAGACCTTGGTACGAACATATCAATAAATGAAAAATACTGCCGCGACATACCTCTGACTGGTGAAGCTGCGGAACCATCATTCGTCGAGGAGGGCCATCTCGCGGCAATGACCCTCGTGTCCTGTTCGGTTCAAGTACCGCCAGAATCAACGCCACGGTCAAAGGAGAGGCAAAGGACGCCTCCAGAGCCCCTCCGTACACAACTCCCTTATCCAAAGTACAAATTAGCACCGCGAATCTCAAAGTCTGCCGAAGAGATATATAACACCAGAGGCCGGCCACACCCCCGTGCGCTAGGCCAACCATAGACCTCCAGAGAGTTAGATATTCCTGTTCGCCCTAGTGCCGCTTCTCAACCTACAATTGGGGCGAAGTGGGAAATCATAGTGACGGCCTCGTATAACGGTGTTATACTTGCGCATTATTTATTTAAGCAACAATAGTAACATAGGCCGCAGAAATATTATCTAGTTAAACAAGTAGTTATAATGCTGAAGCCTTTAAGTTATATAAATAATAAAACAAAATTTATATTTTATGTTTATTTTTGTTAACATTATACTTTAAACGATATAGATATTAAGTAACAAGCCGCAAAACCTTCTTACCTAGGAAGCTCTAACGTGGGAGACTTAAGAAAAGGTGGTACAGCTAGCTTAAGCAACGTTCAAGCAGCCACAGGCTGTGGATAAAACTCAGGGCCTTAACCGGCCTATCTTTCCTCTATAGTCGAGGATGAAAAAACACAAGGGGGTGGATATCTATTGCGGATGGTCTCGTGGAAGAGTGTGAGAAAGAGCCGCCAAGTTCGACTATCTTCCGTCTAGGTAACAAATGGAGAGGACTTAAATAGGTAGCACTTGCTGCAGAAAACAAAGCCTAAATTATAATAATAATAGGAAAACTACGTAGCAAATTAATAAAATTCTAATCCTCGGTGTCATTTATTTGCCACCAAGAGTTTATCTTCGATGGGGCCGTTAACACACTTAGCTGGGGAAACAAACGGTGACATATTGAATTGGCCCGGGTGGCCGGTTCACTAAGTTTGGGCCTTATTAGCTAGGGAGGCATACTGACCAATATGCATCCAGGGCTTGTAGAATCCACTTCAATTACTTGGGATCGCCTTGATAGAAGGGAACGCAGTAAAGATTAATTAAAGAAATCAAGGAAAAGCCAAGTGTGTAGCTAAGTATATGTAGGCGGCTCTTGCGTTCCTAAACATCTCGTACTTGCTTTACCATCTTTAGATCGCCAGCCACAAGCTAATCCGACGATTCCCATGGACCAATAAAATTCATATTCCAAAAGGAATTCTGGCCCACATTGTATGGCTCCGATGATTCTAAAGTGACCGACGGAAAATTCTCGTCTATATGATAATCGCATTAGTGTCCCTAATCCACCTCTCGCTGTAGGAAGACTCACCTTCAAACTGGGCCATGATGTTGAAAGGGGTCCCGTTGTCCAGATCCATATTGCCCGCTAAGTTGAGGGATGCGGGCTGTGTGCTGGAGAGAGATGTAACTTGGCCAAGTTGATTATTGAATAAGAGTGTCAAAGCTTCGGAAGCCTTGCGTGCATCACGCGATGAGTTACTCAGCCTAGTCCAGATACCGTGTACCTTCCCGAGGGCTGTCTTTATCTGATCTTCTGTGGCTGGGGCATGGTCTGGCCAGATTTTGTCAACCCCATGATAGACGATCCAACATAGAATCATTGTTGCCGTTAAAAACTCATGTTGTATGAAGGAAGATGCTCGCCAACGCACGCTATGCAAGAGACCGCCTGGTCGAATCTCCTCGTCGAACATCTGCTGGATCTCTACAAGACATAGACAGGCATCAAGACAAGCATTACGAGAGTAAGCGAAAGCCGCACCGTCACCTTCAGCCTGGCGTATGTTCAAATATTTGCGATGAAGTATTATCGTGCCCTTATGGAACATAATAGAAATGAAAAGCTGATGTATGATTACCTGCGGTGGGTCGGTCACCGACAACTGCAGGGGCTTCATCCGTAAAGAAGGCGGAATACTGTCTTTGGCTGCTTGCAGCATACGATCAACTTTCATAACGTCGCTGTACGGACATGGCACTACCGCGGCTGTTAAATCGACCGCAGCGCCTAAAGCCCTAAACGCTCTTCTCCTAGCTATGATGTGTAACGAAGTGGTCATTTCAGTTTCAGGCCTGCTCGGAGGGAGTGCTTCTGTGTTTTCATCAAAATCCCCATCGTTCAAATTGTGAGGCTCGGCTACGTCACACTGCCATTCCCTTATGAGACGTGGCATGCCCATTTGCGTTGAGAGGAGGATGTCACCCTGAAGAAGAGTAGCCCACATGCGGCGACGCATCTCTCCAACGAATGGGGATAGTCCAGGAAAATGCGACGAGTCACGGTGGTAACCCATCCCCATGGCGAGGTTCACGCTGGTACCGAGCAAGAGCCAAGTGTTCTTATCCGCGTCTTTCCGGACAGAATACTCTATAGTGATGTAGTGGTAAAGAGCTTCCAACACATACGGCCCATGGTTGGTGTACTCGCCCATGATAAGACATTGCACGATCCTCTCACGGTACGTGTCTATTGTAGGGTTATAATCTTCTCCTGCCCGCGCGTCGGGGGTTTCGTCAGCCAGCACCGAGAGACAGAGCATGGAGAAGAGTAGTCCAATCCACATGATCGGGGCCTCAGTAGGGGCGATCCAGAACTTTTCGTACTGCTTAAGTCAGTCTATCGCGATATGCTATCTATTATCAAAGTCGAAAATGCGAGGCTTACTTCGCGAAGGAACTGGGTGCTGTGCACGGCAGCTAGTAGTTTCAGGACCGTCAGCTCTTCGTCGTGGGGTACTTGGGGATTTTGGCGACCCCTTTTACTCACACGGCGCCAGATCCAACTGGTTGAAATAACGCGATATACCACGGTCAACCGTAGGTCTCGGCGGCAAGGTGGCCAAAATAGCGTCTCTCGAAGCAGGCTTACATCCATACAGTAACTGGGGATGAGAAGTCGGCGAACTGTGCGCTGGAAGATCGAAATCCCCCCGCAAATCGGCTATGCCATCAAGAATAGCCGACCAGTGGGCACCACCGACGTATCGGGACTCATTTGCGTTGTACCAAAGGCTGCCACTATCAGAAGGAGTGGATGCAGAGGTAGGGGCGCTAATGAGTTCATCAGTGCTTGGCTGATGGATACTAGTCTGCGGGTCTGAGGCCAAGGGCGTGGGTGCGTTGCTGTTGGATGAGCTCTGGTTCTGTATCACGTTCATTACAAGCTGTTCCAATTGAACTAGACGGTCCTGGACACTCGGACGAGCAGTATGAGCTGCTGGCCCAAGATGGTTGTTGTGCGCGTATGAACACGCCAGCGACAGGCCGCGCGAGGAACAGGTCTGGCAAGGTTGCTGGCGATCACAGCGCAGTCTGATTATGTATCAGCACGCAGCACGCACCGTGTTCCGCAAGGATGGCCAGATATGGTCATTCTATGGCTTAGAGAAGGTAGACTCGACGCGTCTCGACTCACTTTCGGCGACGGCAGAGATTGCAAGACAATGTAGGTTTGGCCCGTCGGCCGGTATTGGCCGGTCCTTGCCCTTGCCCATGCTCCGGTGGCGGCGGCGGCGGCGGCGGAGGTCCTACAAGTAAATCCCCCATTCTATATGTAGACCACGAAGCTCGAATTCCCCTCGAATTCTCGATGTAGTGATATGAACCAACGTAGAGCGGCGCCACGCCTCCTCCATGCAATAGTGAGCCTGTGATAAGAGACAGGCGAAGAGACAAGTGAACCGGTGACAACGCTTACAATAGAATGCTACTCGGAGGAAACTTGCTGGACCAAGAAGCATGGAGTGGGAGCATATTCGTTGTGAGCGTATGTAAAGAAGGAATCCGGTGGAGCCACCACCTCCCTCTTCCATGCAGGGATAAGGCTCAACGATGACAAGTCTTGGAGTAAGCGGGAGGCAGACGGCTTCGAAGGAGATGACATACTTAAGGTAGGAAAATATGTAGTGTACACTCGAACGGGCGGGATCCGGCGGGTCCAGGTGATAGCTACATAGGGCTTGGCGACCCCTAGAAGTGCTAAGTAAGCACTTGTAAGCGCAGCGCAAAAGCCAAGGTCCGGGTAGGTACAATAGTTAAGTATACAGACCTATAAACCAAGTATACTAAATGCTGAACAAATTGGAAGATTAGTTTGTGTTTTGATCAAAATGTTTAATTTCGATTACGACGTAAACCGTACAGCAAAATACTCACCAAGGGACGACGCTCCTGTAAAAAAATAGCTTGACAAGGTGGTAACGCCGAGCTAATACTGTAATTTACACTACCTCACCTTGCCGATTCTTAGTCTAGATAATCTTAAATCCGGTGGCGGGTGAAGCCCTGCGCAGGAGTGGGTCTATCTCCGTCGTCCGCGGAGCAGACCATTGATAGGTACCCTGAAGATCTTTCGTACCAGATCACATTTCCTCTGTACCTTGATGCCCTTGTAATCGCCCACGCCTCGTCCTGTATTATCTACTAAGTAAGCTATACCCGCGGACGAAAGCCCTGCACGGACAACGCAACACAATAGAAAAATGAGCGGCACTTCAACCGAGATCCGTGGCGATGGGGTGGGTTCTCCCAGCGGCGCTGGGAAATCAAAAGAGAGGCAATATCAGTAGTATAAAGACAACGCTTCTGAATATGTCTTGTCTCAGGTCAGAAGGGGGATCGTCCGTCAACAAACTGTTCACTTCTCGCAAACACGTTCATTAACCCAGCGGGCGTACGAATCGGCGAATATGCAGTCCTCGTTAAGCTCGAGGACCGAGTTTGAACTCACGGAGGACGTTACTCGGATCATGGGAAACAAGACCTGTCCTGATGTCGAGGCCAGCCGCAACATCTTGACGCAGCCGTCTAACGATGGTCCTCCGTTGATAGACTGGTCTGGGCCTGGTGACGCTGAGAATCCTTTGAATTGGTCGAGGCAGAAGAGCTTCGGACATGTCATCATCGTTGCCATCCTATCTATGATCGTGAACATCGCCGCCACCATCGTGGCCCCCGGCGTTTCTAGCCTAGTCGAGGAATTCAATATCCGGAACGAGACGGTCGGTATCTTAGCCGTGACAATCTATCTGCTTGGCTTCGCCCTCGGCCCCCTCTTCATCCCCGCCTTTTCTGAGATGTACGGTCGCCTGGTTGTCTACCACACGAGCAACTTGGTGTTCGTCGCCTTTGTCATAGGCTGCGCCTTAAGTCGCAATACGGCCGAATACTTCGTTTTCCGTTTTATTTCGGGGTTCGCAGGTGCTGCTCCTCTCACCATTGGTGGTGGCACTATAGCCGACGTTATACCACTACAGGAGAGAGGGCTGGCCGCATCCCTTTTCGGGCTTGGCCCTCTCCTCGGACCAGTATGTTTCCTTCATCCAGCAGGTATAATACGTGACCGTTAACATGCATTAAAGGTCATTGGCCCCGTCGTGGGTGGGTTCTTGTCAGCTGCTCTGGGCTGGAGATGGACCTTCTGGCTCGTAGCTATTCTCGTATGTTCTGCGACCTATCGGTCACAATGCTTCTTGGAGGACGACTAACTTTTCCTTAGGGCGGTACTGCCGGTATTGCAGCTCTAGTATTCATGCGCGAAACACATCCAAATGTCCTTCTAGAGCGCAAAGCCCAGCGATTTCGACATGAGACTGGAAACCCAGCGCTCAGGTCAAAGTTTGACAAAGGGCTAAAAGGACGACAAGTCCTGGTTGCATCACTCATCCGCCCAACACAACTCCTGATCTTCTCACCGGTTGTGTTGGTAATGTCAATTTATGTCGCACTCGTTTTTGGTTTGCTATACCTACTGTTCGCGTCGTTCTCTAGCTTGTTCGAGGACGTTTATGGCTTCGGTATCGGCGTTTCGGGCCTGTCTTACCTGGGCATCGGTACCGGAGAACTTGTCGGTCTCGTAGTTTTTGGTGCGCTAAGCGACAAGATTTTGAAGAAGCGCATGGCTGCCGATGGGGCTACGCGCCCTAAGCCCGAATATCGGTTGATATTGATGATCTGGTTCTCACCTATCATCGCTGGTGGCTTATTCATCTTCGGCTGGACTGCTCAAAATCAAGTACACTGGATCGCTCCCATCATCGGAACGTTTTTTGTCGGATATGGTGCATTCTTTGTAATTGTGAGTTTCTATACACATTTTCTCATTCATGACCAACCAGCCGCTGACCAGAACCTCGGTAGTTGCCCTCCCAACTGTACTTAGTGGACTTATTCGGCTCCGAAGCGGCCGCCTCTGCTCTTGGAGCCAATACTCTCCTTCGGTCCCTTTCTGGTACCTTTCTACCTGTAGCAGGGCCGGCATTATGTAAGTTAGCCAACCAATACACGCACAATTCTCAACATATGTAGTTCTGACCTTAGCTTCTCAGATACCTCCTTGGGCTACGGATGGGGAAATACACTGCTGGGATTCCTTGCACTAGCATTTGCTCCGCTCCCTGTCATTTTCTATAAACACGGGGAGTGGCTGCGAAGCAAGACGGTAGTTAAGTTCTAGTTGCCGCGTCGGCGAAGATGTGGCCCGAGGCCTAATCTCTCGATGGATTAGATGCTATTAAATGTACTAATAGACGTAGATATTAGTTTGTATCCTAAACATAGATCCCTAGATATAGATTCAAATTGAACTCTGAATGACCACTCTACGCACGAATTGTCAAACATTAACCGATTCGATATCTTGCCGTTTGTGTTTCGATCGTCCACTAGTCTCAAGGAAAGGCTCGTGTCCAGGGCACGAACAAAAGCAAACTCATTGATCACAGTTGTCTCAAGACGAAGGACGGTAAATATTTGAACCTGCTATAATGCATACGCCAAGTCTGGCAACCACTCTCGAAACTCCTTGGATGCCAAACACCATTATGCCTTACCTAGCTTTAACGACGCCAACACGAATTAGTGGAGGAAGCGCACGGGACATTGGCAGTTGCCCAATGATCAAAGCACTCAATAGCATACATAACGACCAGCAAATGGCAGCTTCATACAAGAGTTTCAGATTCTACAGGGATAAATGACGCCACCTAGTTGATTCCGGCGCCATGATAATCAAGCCATCAACGGAGGTAATTATACCAGCCGAGGCCGAGCGCGATTTCCACAGGGAGTCGTCCTACGAAGAGAAGTGTATGTATTCAACTACAACTATCCGGACCGTTAGCAGAGGTGCAAAAAGTACCTGTGAATGCTCAAAACATATCGCATCTCCGAGCATCGGTTGCTAGAAGACACTCTTAACGACTAACTCATCGGCGAGGCGCTGTACTTCTTACGGCACTTCTATGAAGTATAAGAGCTGATCCGGGCGACCAGCCATTCTTCCACAGAGCGCCGCCATAGACCTAGACATGGTAGCGTTGTTAGTGATTGTCACGTGCTACATCACCATGTTGCTGATCTAAGACACGCTCTTCTGTCATTTCGAGCAATACCAGGCTCAGATAAGCGCAGAGCAGCTGACGAGAATGCGCAAAAGAGTAACGGAGCATTGCCGTGGCCTGAGACTCGGTGAACTCACGCCCGTCAACGAGGTCCGCGTTCGGACGCGCGAAGCTGCGGGCACACTACTGAAAGCCTTAAGGGGCATGGATCTGGTAATTAGTACGCCTCATGAGAAACATAGAACCGTTAATGAAATGGGCGACGTGGCGGATAGTGCCGTCGAGACTATGGCGCTTGAAGATGGTCTAACCGCGAGCTTGCTGAAGGAGGAGGACATTTGTAGTAAGATATATAAAGAGAGAAAAAGGCTGTGTGCGAAGATATCGGAGGTGGGATGGCATCTTAATCGCTTGTTAAATTTCTCGGCGGAAGTATAGTAGATAGCGGCCGTCTGAAAGACACAGCTCGTTTACGGAAAATGATGTCAGCACCCAGGTTAGAAATAAACTGTGTGTGCATTAGATGTCACACGGTAAACATCGCTAACATCTTGTTGGAAATACTGGTATGGAATGGCTACGCGCCTGAGATAACGAGCGTGATCTCATACCAAATAGCCAGGCGACACTCCTACTTCGAATATATGCCTGAGGACTTGCGATACCGATGGAATTCGGCTAGAACGCAGACACCACCGCCCCACAGATTTCAATATAACCGCACGAAGCTCTTTGAAGACATATCTGTTAGAATCCTAAGACTGCTCTAGCTGCCAAGGTAAACGAATCTTGATCTACATGAAGGGGAATAGGAGATGTTAGAATTAAGACATCTGTAAGCATGGTGCCCCTTCTTGCGATGCATACTTGAAGTGCCTATTTACACTTGATATTACCTGCTGACATCACTGATGGCTGTCATCTAATGGCACTATGAGAATACTTTTCAAGACTCGGCTTAAGCACCCAGTTGTGGCGTCGATGAGCAAGATTCTATTTTCAAAATACCGAAAGAAATTCTATCTGTCATCCCGTAGAAAAAGGCCGCGAGAGTGAAACAACGGGAGCTAGGAGGCAAGTGATAAATGTAAACTCAAACCCCACACTTCCGCACAACTTCTGTCTCCCACAAGCTTCTTTAACCAACGAACCCCAGGAATATAGTCTGCGACGCCAACTCCTGGTCTTGGGGGAATTGAGCAGCGATGTCTAGGTATAGCGCAATCCTTCCTTCTTGGTGAAGCGCCCGCACATTTACTCCGACATATGCGCCCATGATATTATAACCGACAGTAGGGGTTGGGGTTGGGATTAGCAACCCCCCGTCCAGCGCGTCGGGTGTGGTGGGGGTTGGAATAGCAACTGGGGCGGCTGTAGCAGTGGGTGTCGCGTCAGCCGTTGCATTGTTTGCTGCAACGGGGTCCAGGGGGCCGAGATCTTAAATGCGGTATGTCATTAGAATAAGATCATAGGAGAGGGAACGTCGATCAGGAAGTCGTACTTTTAAAGAGGTCATTGACAATGCATTCTCGGACATCCTCGTCAATCGCAGCTTGCTTCTTTACTCGATTATTTCGACGAGAACCCTTTCTGCAATAGTTCTGCACTTTGTCGGAGAGTTCCACGCCATGCAATTTCTCGAGATGCTCTCTGCGATTAGATCAGTCTCGGTTGCAGTTACGATCAGAGAAAGGATACACTACCGGACTTCAGCCATACTCCTGTAACCCTTGTTGCATGACCCTTCGTTATTACCGCGGAATGTACAATACAATTCTTCAGAGGCGGTGTTCTCTGGGGTATCTCTCCCCGCGCGGTCTTGTTCAGCGGGGAATTGGCGTCGATTTGACCGCTTACGGCGACGGGTTTTGGGGGATGTCATTGTTTCTCACGACGTATGTAGTAATCGCTTGGAGGATGTTGAAAGGAAAACTGGCGATCGAAAAGCGAAAGAATAAGAGAGAGTTGAGAGTTGGCGGTGGTAAAACTGGTGGTCGAGAACTGAAAGAAGAGAAAGATGACGGATTATAGGGGGAACTTATAGACATTGACAGTGCTACAGTTGTGACTGTGGGCGTGACGACTTGCTGCGCCCCATAAGGGCTGGTTGCGCATCTATATGTCATCAGCAATGGGTATTGGGAAGATACCGAAAGATTCGGGGAAATATACTGGAAACATACCGAATCTTTCGGAAAGTGTTGATGTTTTGCAAGCTACATGTTTGAACTTTCATTGTTGCCGCGAAACTTCACAAGCTATTCTACCCCGCTACTCCAAGCGAAGTTTCGCTGGCGCTTAACGGGGGAGCTGGGGGCCGGGACCAACCGAAAGTTGACGTACCTATTTGCTTCAGCAACTTCCAGTCAGCCGTCCTAGGGTAGCTGAGTGTTGGTACGGTTCTCCAAGAATTGCTACGGTAGGTAGATAAGTAAGTAATATTAGCTCTCTCGCCCTATTAGCATGAAAGCTGAATTTGTTGTACCTAGGCTACTATCAGCCTCTAATCGTAAGAAATGTTCACGCAAAACAATTGCAGTGAATACTGCAAGAGGTCGCAGTCCGACCAATTTCAAGTATTTACGATTGGAATGATAATGCATGCGCCTGTGCTCTCGCTCCATATTCTTTGATTGGTTGATCTTACCAAGCAAGTTCAACGTCGTCCTCACATTTTGTCTGAAAATTCGAAGATCCGACGATAGATGCACCATAATACCACCTCATTTCGAGAAATATTAAAAATCCTTTGGTTTTAATGCTTAATAATATCATATCGATAGGATACATGGACTCAATTCAGGACCTGTGACGTGCCCCGTCCTAGTGGTAGCGGAGGGTTGTGATGTCTATAAAGGTACGAAGCCATGCCAACTCTGAAGTCAAGAAACCATCCACTCTTCGCCCCAAAGTTGCCAACATCAACAGCAGATTAATTAAATACACAAAGACAACCGAATAACCGAATACCCGAAGAAACAATGGCCGGCACCACCCAAGACTACGTCCCAGGTGCGATACTTCACTTATACGGCCCATTCATAGCTAACACCCACCATTCAGGCAAGGGCTTTCACGTCTTCCCAGGCAAAACTCACCATTATATCATCCAAGACAAGGTTGATGATAGCCACACTGCCCACACCCCTGGCGCAACGGCCGCCACCTTCCACGACACTTTGCATGACATCCAGCGTGACCTCAACGCCCCCGGGCTCGCTCTCGCCGGCAACACCGACGGCCACTTGGGGGCCGTTGCCCCAAGCTTGAAGGCCGGGCTGTCGGTCCCCTCTATCTCGATTTCCAAGCCCAAAGTCAATGCCAACCCGGACTTCGATCTGGATCTTGGGGTGGTGCACGTAAGTTAATCGTGTCATCTCAGCTAGAGGACTCCGCTAACATGTCAACAGATCAAAGGCTGGGTCGACGTTACCACCAAGATGATTTACGTCGAGATTTGGGTCATAGGCATCAAAATTGGCAGCTTCAAGTTTGGCTTTGACGATGGCCTTAAGCTTGCGCTTCGCCTCCTCATTGCGAAAGGGGAGATCTTGTTCTACGTCAAGGATGGGGCGCTCTGGGTTGAGATCAAGGTGAATGTGCTGGGCTCTGGGCTTTTTCACAAGACCATTAAACTTTGGACTCTGTGATTACCTATCTGATCTCTTTTGTGCCGAATCGGGGAGACCACCGGTTCCCGCACGTGTAGTTTGGCTTACTACATGTGGTAGTCCTTCAACATAACTAGGTGCTTAGGTAGTCAGTTACCTAGGTAGCTGAATACGCCATAGCGAATAAATTAGGTTGCCGCATGCAAAGTTGATGGGTGTTGGGGCTGGGGTGGTATTGGTGGTGTTTGGGGGGGTCGGTAGCATGGGGTGAGGCTGTGCACTCGTACCCCTACAACACAGCCTTCCCTCTAATCCACGAGTATCGACAAGAGGAATAAGGCTAGTCTTTTTAATACCTCAATAAAAGTATGTTATCGCCCTCGCTTTTAGCGTAGGGAGTTTGCGACTAGAGTAAAACGAAAGGAACTGATTCATATCCTTTGCTACTTTTTAAGGAGATGGTATCATAACCCTACGTCAAACTCGAATGTAGTCCTATATTACTACGTATAACCCCTGCTAGTACGTTCTAGTGCTTTATGATTCTTGTTATGGCCTTAACCAAGCATGCTCTTTTGAAAAAGCCCCTAAGGAGGGGGTTTGTGGTTTTGGAGATAACCAATCACGAGTGCAGTGTGGCTCTCACACGTTGCATTTATTGCTCGCGTACCGCCTCACGCCAAGCTACTTCAGTAGATAAGCACCGCCAGCTCTATTCCTCATGGGCCTCGATTTTCTTCTCTCACGCACGCTCAGGATCATTCATCATGGCGTCTGATGACTGGGAGCTCCACAAGAACACAATATCGCATCTATTTCTCTTAGAGAAACTCTCCTTGCGGGATGTATCAGCTCGTATGAAGGAAGAGTACAAGTTCGACAGGAAGTACGTGCACCCTTAGTAACATTCTCTACGTTACTAAGTATCGTATAGGAAACACCAGTACGAATATCAACTAAAGAAATGGGGCATCAAGAAAAACCTCCGCAAAGGTGTTTGGCGATACGTTAGTTACGAGGTTCGAAAGAGGAAGATAGCAGGGAAAAGGTCCGAGGTCACACTCTTTGGCATGCAGCTTCCGCTGGACAAGGTCCGCAAGGAGGTGCAGCGGTATACGACCATTCCTACTGCCAAAGACTTCGGAAGAGACAGTATGCATAGTCCCATCTCTCTTTTTTTCTCATTGACCCGACTTACACGCCCTAGTTCCTAGTCCCACGAACCCCGGGTCGGATATCGTCCGTGTTGTGACTCCAAGTCCTCCAGATTTTCACTTCAAATGGCCAACAACTCTCCCTTAACTTAAGTTCATAGAAGGGTTTCAGTTTGGTAAGCTCTTGCGGGTATGGGTCATCACACACGAGCCTAACACATGGAAAGATCTTCTACAGGTACCCGATATGACCAGATTGCTCATGACAGCTGGGACTGCCTTCTCTCTTCAGACGGCTTCTAAAAACCCGCTGGCCCTCTACACAGAGATCAATGATCTTGCCCGCTCAATCCCACAAAACTGTGAAACAGAAGACCAAAACACGCGGGCATCTTTGTGGACAGGCGGTCCATCGGCGATAGCAATAGAGTCGCTCAAAGTCATAATTTTTTCCTTGGCAAACAAGAGTTTACATAACCTTCCCATTTTTGACGGCACATTTGATGCAGAATACGATACATTCGTAATTTGGTTTCTTGAGCGTATCTTCGAAAGCAACCTTGAATGGTCAATTCATCTTTTTGGAACCGGTTGTTCAACCACCAATGCCATTTTAGAGGGTTTGTACGGCTGTGCAATTCGGCAAAAAAGGTACGCTCTTATTTCGCAGCTCCTTAAAGCTGGTGTGGATCCGAACATACCAGTCGACATACCACCCGAAAGGCACATTCATGTTCCGATCTTGAGTCTTAAACGAGGCAAGATGAGCTTGGACAGCTACCTTAAGATATCCTCAAAACTTCTTGCATTGGAAATCGCTATCGAGCCGTGCGATATACGCCTTGGTACAATACTTCTAGATGCGGGCGCGGACATAGGCGCCTGTACGCCATCCCTCCTAGAGAGGATCGCGTTTACTACGAAGGAAGACGATCATCTGGAGTTTGTTCAACTGCTCATACGTCATGGTTGTGAATTAGAGTTGCTCCCCGCCCTCGGTATAGCAATCGCAAAACGACACAATCGTCTGGCAATGTTTTTGGTCGAAAAAGTACTCGAGATGACGGTTTCTGAACAACTAATTTCCTATTCCTTTACGGTCACTCATGGACCGGACGCTAGTTCACGCTGGTATGAACTTGTTCAACGCCTCCTGCTATTGCAGATAGACTGTACACTACTGCATATTGCTATTATTTCAGAGAACACTGCAATGGTAGATTTTCTCCTCAGGACAACTCTCGTTTGCATAGGTCTAGTTTCCAAGAAAGAGCTCAGAGACCTCTTCATGGTAGCATATTTGGCGGGAGATCATTCAACGATAGAGCAGCTGGTCATTTTAGATGTGGATTGGGGCGGATATTGGACCCGAGGCGTCAGCCCCCTCGTTGCGACGGCATGGAATCCAGATGTTCGAATCGCTGAAATGATATTGCAATGCGGCGCCTTTTCCGATCACGATATCGGCGATTTTCCGGAGAGGTCAAAGAGTCCACTACCAATACATGTCGCAACACGATCCGGGAACACAAATTTTGTGCAATGGCTTATCGGCCAAGATAGGGGTCTTGACGTACAACTCAGCCCATCCCGCTGGAGAGAATGGCATTGGCTTGTTCCATCTAGGCTCACTAGTCCCTTTCAATTCGCTCTTGAAAGTGGTAACGTTGCTACTGTCATCCAATGTCGACATGCGAGACTTCTTGGCGGAGAGCTTATCCAAGCTGTCAGACTCGGGGACGAAAGAGTCGTGTCTGATCTCTTATTAAGAGAGAAAAATATCACCTTCACTGATGTATATGGTGATACGGTTCTTGAAGCAGCCGTCGAAGTCGGGAACCGTGACATCATCTCGTTGTATTTCTCTTCGGGGGGGAAATATCGATCTTCAGCACTTTTGAAGGCAGTAAAGGCCGCTTTGATCTCGCAAGACGATTCGATTGTCCTACTACTGGCCATGAACAGGCCCATCAAAATCATCGATGCGTATGAGGCCTCCGCCTTGGTCATAGCAATCCGAGAAAAGCAACCAGCTCTCGTCATTGTTCTTTTAGGAGAACAGTTTCTACCTGGATCTGTGCGCTCGTTTTATTGTAGGGTGCAATTTGATAGAGGACACTTCTCGAATAATTCCGTTGGGTATGAATCTCGTGGAGGCATGACGCCTTTATATGCAGCCTTTGCCTCGGGCGATACAGACATCACCAAGAAGATACTTCAAGTGGGTTATCGAGCTCGAGCTAAAGACTTAAAATATTATTCAGCATACGAAAATGACAAATTTGCTGTCTCCCTTTTTTGGTCTCACTTCCCCCTAACTAACGACGATCTGGAGTGGACACGGCACCTGCTTTTCTATAATGTTCGACTCAATATGTCCCAAAGGGTACGGGAGTGCATCGCGTGCCTCGATGGCTTGGAATATTATGTAGAGTCAAGAACACCATTACAAGAAGCAGTCGTACTCGGCAATTCGAGTTTAGTAGCCCTTATCATCGATGAAAGCGCTGACATAAATGCACCAGCAGCGCCGGATAAGGGGGCCACGGCACTGCAACTGGCGGCCATCAGAGGATCCATGAACATAGCAAGATCACTCCTGGAGCGTGGAGGTGACGTAAATGCCCCGCCAGCAAAGCACCGAGGCCGCACAGCCCTCGAAGGAGCATCAGAGCATGGGAAGCTCGACATGGTCCGGTTCTTACTAGAAAGGGGTGCAAAGTTAGACGGAGCTATGAGAACACTACATCCGGGCTGTTGCATACGCAAAACATGAAGGCCACTTTGCACTAGCGAAGCCCCCGCAGGAGTTCGGAGGTTGGACAGACAGAGATCAAGAGGTATACGATCGAGAAGCTATATTAGAAGACGAGGGGTACTTCATCTTTGATGAAAAAACTCGAGATTGGCATTTTCGGCGTGTTCGGCGTGTTTGGCGGAAGGGACCATGCGATGTCGATAGTCGAGCATGGTCGCTCACATCACCCAGTACCGCGGACCGAACCAGTCATGGAGATTTTCCAAAGGACGGCGACTTCGAACCCGACTGCGATGACTTTGAAGACGATGAGTATGAATTCAACGATAGACACGTACGAGACCAAGATAACGGGATGGGAAATATCACACAAGAGCAAGGTAACAACCACGAAGCCTACATCCCAGAAAGGGAAGTAGAAGATAAAGGACTGTTGATGGAACGATACTTGAATAGCGACTTCAAACACAACTGGGACAACTTCGAAGATGATGAGGATGAATTTCAGACTGGATATACACAAAGCCCAAATGACGAAATCAGAGATATTATTCAAGGGCAAGGTGGTGACCAAGAAACTCATGTGCCGAGAAGGGATGGAGAAGACAGGGGAATGGTGATGATGACTCAAGGACACAGCAAGTTGGAGTTGACGGAGCCATGACTTGCAGAATGTCTAATCTTCAGCCTTTTTGTGACTAGGTATAATCTATTGTTGAGCCTTCAGTTGTTCTATAGTGTACTTTCCTTGGGTTAGGATACTATGGCAATGTTACCGTTATATTTGTAATTACGATACGGAGCCGTGTTTCATTCCTTATGCTGCTTAATTATCATCAAGTATTGAAGCCTCACACTGAAACCTCGGTCTATTTTCTCGCCCATAATTATTTGACTGGGAATATGTATAGCCACAAGGTCTCTACAAACGCCAATCACTCTGGTTACATGTCCTAGCCAATTCCATGCCAATTTTGGTTGCTTATGTTTTGCCCATGTCGCCCTATTACTATAGCTTTGGGCCTGGAGCCTAGTTTATCCGTTGTTTCATAAGGCTGTGCTTGTTGGCAACCATCCGTGTCAACAGCAGGGAACTCTGCGCACTCGGCGAAGTCATAGGAGTCGAACCATTGTGGGAGGAAGACCCGTGGCACGCCAGCATTAAATCAAAAAGTTAGCAGGCTATGCCAACCATTATCAAAATATCAAGAGAGCAGTACTCGCTCTTGTATTTAATATGGTGTGCTTACTATTTACCTTATAGTTGCCGCCTCATAGTAATTATATTATTAGGTGTTCAAGGAGCTTAGCTTTATAAAATCCAGCATTGTTTAGACTGTACAAATATCGTGCAATTGATAAAACGGGAGTTGTGTCGATGTCGGGCTTTAGTCTAAATCTAGGAAACGCTGGGCTAGTTTTTATGTTTGTAACATGTGCCCAAGTTAAATTATCAAAAGCACTACTAATAAAGATTTTAACACCTTTGGTCCGTTTACACTAGTTGTTGTTTGTGAGATCTTGTTGCTCCCTACCATTATAGCTATAATAATTAGCAGGTTTATAATCGTAAGCTTGTTTTTTTTATTAAAATAAACATAGTAAATTTTTTTTAATATTATTAAAATATTTATTTATATTTTTTTAAAATTTAAAAATAATAAATACTTTTTTTTTTATAAGCTTACTAATAAAATATATAACGCTTAATATAATAGTTTAAAAAAAACAATATTTTATAAAGCTTTTTTTAAATTAATAATAAACTTAAATAATTTAATATTATTAATAATATTTATATATACTTTAATAACTTTATTTAGCTATTTATTTATTTAATATAATAAATTTTTTACTAGCTTTTTAACTATAACGTTTATAAACGCTTTATATTTATTTTTATATTTAAACTTAAATATTTATTATATTAAATTACTAAGCTTTTTTAGTTTATTATATTATTAATCGATTATTTTATTAATATTTATATATATTAGTTAATAATTAAAATAAACAGTTTTATATATTTACTTAATAAACTTAATAATTTTAAATTAATAAACAATATATTGTTTTAAAGCTATATTATAAAACTATTTAATAATAATATACTAGCTTTTTTTAATAATAATAAAATTAAGAGAAATAGTTTGGGTAGTAAAATAAAGCTTGATTCAAAGGAAAGGAGAGGGTGTCTCGCAAACAGATCCACGAAGTGGATATGTTTGCGAGCACACTCTGTGTGCCAGGTGGCTGCTAACTAACAGTCGTTGCCAGGTGGCAGCCCTGCTGGGCTGCCCCTAAAGGCAACGCCTCTATTTACAGCCTAGACCCCCTAGGGGTCTGTATTAAAAATTTATAAATATAGCTTCGAAAAGTTTAACGTTTGCTAATATAAAATAGTTTAATATAATAATAGTTAATTTTTATATAATAATAATTCTATTTAAGTTTTATTATAAGTTTAATTAAATTTATAAAATATAAAAATTAATAAAACTTTTAATTGTTAAATTTATAATATATAATAAAACGTTTTGCTTATATATATATTGTTTACGTTACTATATTTTTATAAAGCTTTTATTATACAATAATTTTTATATAGAGCTTATAAACCATTTACTTTAGCTACTACACTACGCTACTTAGCTTATATAATTAATTAAACAATCTCCTTAATAGTGCGTGACCAGCGCATAGTGCGCTACTAAATCCAACAATAACCGCCTGACCGATCCTATGTTAGATTTAGTGGTTGCGAGCTTATGCGAGCTTATCAAGTATGTGTGGGAAGCTTGTGATGTGTATTGGTCTTAGTCTCTCCCCTGTTGTTCTATTCCATCGTGTGGGCACTTACTGTTAGATTTTGCGCTTGGGTGTCGAGCTTGCCAATGGCTGTAATAGGCGCTCTTAAACGTATATATATTGTTGTATTAGATCTACATTAATCCTTTATATAAAATAAATATATATTTAATAGTTTTACTATAATTTTAATTAGTTATATATAACATTTTTTATTAAAAATATATAAAAAGCTTTATTTTTTTAATAGCAATAGCTTTAAATTTAATATATTTTTTTAAAAACAGCTATTTTAGTTATTTTTTTTATACTAGTAAGCTTTATATAAGTATTTTTTACGCTTTGTTAGTTTTAACTACTATAAAGTTTTTTTTATTTTTAAGTTTATAGCATATAAATAATCGAGCTTATAAGCAGCGTATAGCGCGCTTAAAAAACTTATTTTTTTTATTAACAAAGCTTTTAATAGTAGTTTTTTATTTATAATAAGTTGTATGCGCATATATAACATTTATTAGTAAGCTCGTAAATAATAATTAATTATTTAAAAGTATTTTTTTTTTTATTAGTAAAGCTTTTAATAATATTTTTTTATTTATAATAAATTGCTATAGTATATATAAACGTTTAAAATATATATAATACGCTTAAAAATATTTTTTTTTTTGCAAGCTTATATATATTTTATTAAATATTTAATAAAAAGCCTACTTTTTAACTAAGCTATTTTTTTAAAGTTATTTTTTTAGTTAAAAGTTATTAAATTAGCTATATATTTTTTTAATACTATAGCTTAAACTTTTTTTTTTAGCTATTTATATATATATAATTTTTTTACGTATAAAGTTAAGCTTTTAATAGTTAAAATAAAGCTTTAGTAGCGCGTACTAGCACTTTATTGTTAAATGTTCGCTATAGTAAAAATTATATATTTTTAATATAAGGTTAGTATTTATTTATACGCGCTTAGTAAAAGTACGCAATAAGCTTTCGCTTTTTTTAGCAGGCTTATATAAATAATCGTTTTTTATATAGCTAATAAAATCGTTATTTTTTTAAACATTTGCTTTAAATATACTAAAAGTACTAAATATAAGCTTGCTAGCTATATATATAAAGCTTAATATAAAAACTTTTTTATATAAGCTAGTAGCTATATTTTAATACTATAAAATATTATTTTATATTTTAGTACTATATTAGCTTTTAAAAACTATAGCTTATTTTAAATAAATATTTTA